>JAPMOB010225395.1:173-35961 GCA_029875015.1 Lepomis gibbosus | reverse complement strand
CTGTCAGACTCCTCTGAACACTGAAATATAATAATCAGGATGTGCAGTATGTGTACAGGACAGAGCTGCACACCAGTGTAGTCTAAGTTTGTGCCTGATGTTCTCAACCCTTGACTAGTAGGTTAGTTAGTAATGACATACAGCTGATAATTAAAATTAGTTCATTACTAATTTAGCTAATGTTACATAAATAAATAAATCTTTTTAGCACCTTTAACGGGACCCAAGGACGCTTTACACATAGTTACAGAACAACAAAAAGTCATTCGGGATTGAATGCCTGGGTAAAGAACTGGGTTTTAGATTTTTGAAAGTGTCCAGACAGGGAGAGTTTCAGATCTCTGTGGGGATGAGTTCCAGAGGGTGGGGGCTGTGACGGCTGAAGGCTCTGTCCCCAAAAGTCCGGAGTCTGATGGGGGGGGGCAGAGAGCAAGCATTTGTACAGGGGAAATGTTAGCTAGCGCTAACAGCCTTCACTTTTCCAGCCGTTGGGGAAACTACAGACTTTTAACGGACAAGCTCTCTCTCACTCGCTTGGCCTCACACACAGGATACGCAGAGAGCTGCCGAGCGTCACCATGCTCACAGTGTGCGACTTAAAATAATTACTTGCGCCTTGATATTAATGATTGTGAGACACTTTGGGGTGGTTATGCATTCTGCAGCGGTGACGAATACAGGGGGACACTCGTCTCTCTGTTGTGTGCGCTCCACAGACGTCCGGGTGCTGCGCTTCCGCGAGTTCCGCCTTTTGCGTTCCGTAAACATTACATTATCAATTAACATTTAAATAATCGATTTTTAGACTTTTGTTAATCGATTAATAATCTCCCACGTCTGCATCGCGATGCATCTTAAAATCGATTATTTCTCCCACCCCTAGTGGAGTGGATGTGCAAGGAGACAATTCAGCAGAACAGCGTTTGCAAACGGCGATTTTTGCGTCTTTCTCAGACATTAAAATGCTTCCACACTGCCACCATGTCAAAATGTAATTGTTCTGTAAAATTTGTTCGGTCTTTTTACTTATTCGCCGAACACAGAAAGTGCTTTTTTAAAAATATATTTTCGGCCAATTAATTTCAGTGGCCGAACATTTAGTGCATCTCTACCTAGCAGTTTTCCTGTTCACTAACTGATATCATCATTTATTGAAAATGCAGGCTGCTGTTTATTTCATTTGTGTGCTGGTCAGAAGCTAACTAGGCGGTACACTTGCAGTATTTCATTAGAGCATTTTTGATCATTAGTAAATCCAAAGCAAACAAAGTATCAGAACTAAGCCTTGCTTTATGTAGCTGTTACCAATCGATCAAAAATGCCTGACTGGGCACCAATTTCAATGCACCAATTTGCCCCACTACATCCTTAGATATTTTACTAATGCCTATGTATTCTTAAATAATTAAAGTTGACTGCATTGCACATTTAAATTTTCAGCCAGTTTTTGTTGATCAAAAATTTTGTAAGGGCAAAATGTAGATGGAACGGACTTGTTGACCCGGAAAGCAAGAGTGGGACTTTAACTGCTCTTATATACACCTGTTTCTATAGTGACATATACCAATGGAGAGGCAAGGCCCACTTCTTGTGTGAGGGTAGGGTTTCTATTGTTGTAAGTGTACATGCACGACAGTATAAAGCAGCAGGTGTGTCTCCTGAAAGGCCTCTAAAAAAGCCATTATACACATAGTGTTTGGCTTACAGCGCGTGCTCCTTATCTACCTAGAGGAAACAAAAAAGTGAGGGTTGACGTGGTTGTTTCAGAAGTATAAATGTGTTAGTATGTGGGTGTTTCTCTGTTATGGTGCTGTCAAACAGAAACTCTGGAAGGAAGAGTGTTTGAGAAACAAACGTAGGTATGTGCATTTCAGCACCAATGAGACCATTCCACGCTTCATTTCTTTCCTCATCGAGTGTCTATTAACATCAGTGGTGGTGTGAGCAGCTGTGTATGGGAGAGTAAAAGAGGGATACACATAGTCAAGAGAGATACATAACTGAGAAATATGAAATGTGGGGGTGTATGGTGAAGGCTCCTTCTGCTTGGCTGACCTACATAGGCAGCTTGCCTCTCACGTCTCACCACGGCTCATCTCTAACCAACACAGGCCTGCACATGCACACGCACAAAGACACACACACATCCTTTATCCATCACTCAGGAGGCTCTGTTCATTGATGCCTCGCCTTCACTCTCTTTTCCGCTCCCTCCTCCCCTCCCTTTTGGTCCCCTTTGGCATCTGTGTGTGGTTAGGTACGAATAATATCTGTTTTTTTAAAAAACTGTGCTGCAGTGTCTGGACTAACAAAAAGAGAGATGTCAAAACACACTCTGTTCCTTCTCTCTTCATGGGTTAATTTAATTACATGTGTCTAATATCAGAGAGGAAGTGTAAAGCACAGTCATTTAAAATACAACATAATTAAATGAAAGCAGTAGCAAGCAAAAGGGAAATAAGAGCAAAATATGCTGGGTGTATTGAAAGACAGTAAGGACAGGTCTAATGAGTATTAGTTGAAAAGATGCTGCTGACCTGGTTCTGTGGCAGTGGGGGTTGGCTCTGAGCATCAGGTGCCTGGCCCTGGCCCTGAGTGTCATTGCCTCCCACCGGAGAGCCACGCGTGGTGGCCGTCATGCTCGCCACAGGGCAGATCTTGGCAATCTTGGCCTCTTAGGGAGCGCTGGCCAGGAGGGAAATCACAGCCACCTCAGCTGTAGAGCAGAGGGAAGAGAGCCCGAACACACAAGAGAGGGACACAAGCACCTGGAGATCTGGATGTGCCGCTGAGACCATTGCATAACCTGGAGCAGGGAAGAGGGGTAAAGGTCAGAAACATCAACAGGCTGGTTAAGTTACTTGTAAGCAAAACAGGATAGATGGTGTTCATTTTGTACTGCAGAAATGACCATCTAAATAAACCTGTTCTGAACTGGGATGTGCTTGGTAGTTAAACACTTTCTCTCACAAGCTCGAAACAAAAGCCCTGTGTTCAGTGACCAACTAGATGTTATGAATTAGGATGCTCTAGGCAGGCTTTGGATGGCTGATACGGATCACTGATTTAAATTAGATTCAGAATATCCAGCACCAATCAAAGATTTGTTTCCAACTCATTACATCTTAATTACAGCTAACAAAGTCAGCATCTTACATTTACAATTCTTGATATGTCTCCCACACTTTTCTAAATTAATACATAGAGACTTAGAAGGTGAAATTATATTACCGACATTTTACATCTCTTTCAGACATCAAGTAAAACTGCCAGCCAGAAGACAACGCTGCAGTGCCGGGTGTCACGACAACCACCGCTAGTCTTACAATAATAATGCTGCCCCAAATGTCTCACTGCAAAACTGGATGAGATGCTTGAACACGTTGGTCAAAACTAGAGACAAATTAAACTATGAAAAGAATCAAAAGCGTAGTTTCAGTTAAACTCTGAAATTGTGTCGCATCATGCTAACACAAGCCCCCCAGCAGTCGTTATAACTAAGCTTTCAGAGGATTAGGACTGCCCCCTCATAGTAGACTAAACCGTTGTTGAGAAGAGTCTCAGTCAAGCAAGTTTTCATTTATCAGTTTGTTGCAGATAAAAACAAAACAACAACCTCAAACTCGATTCAGGAGCTGTTCCTTGTTAGGGCAAGGCCAAACGTATCTGGGGATTGTTGCGAAGACCTTTTCTCTTGTAACACAGAAGTCACTTACTAGCGCAGACTGCTCATGGATGTTTTATCAGAGACACATCCATGATCAGAGACGGTTCTTAAACATCCTAGGCACTACTGCTAACTGTAGGCTCTGCCATTAGCTAGTTAGCTCAGTTAGCAGTCCTATTAGCCAACTCTACTGAGACTGGGAGCTTCAAGTACCGGAGATTGTATTTGTTTACACCACTAGCACAGTTCAGCCGTGATGGATTTAAAAGTGAGAACAGTGTTTTATATTTATGTTTTCGCACAGGCATATTGAAAAATGAATGCATTTTTTATCAAATTCTGATTGCCACCTGCTCAACTGATGCATCCTTAGTCATAAACTATGTGCAATTTAATAATAATAATAGCACCTTTTCAATAATTACCACCTTTTTAACAAGACACCTCAAACAGTCACTGAACACAGTCATACTATCTCTGCATACCTCGGTTTTTGCCAATTCTGTTGATTGCAACCTGGGACTTATTTATGTTGTTCTAGCCATTATTTTTATAGATTGACCATAGATGATCAGACTGTTTCAAACAAGCCGGCAGTTTGACCAGATTCTAACCTTTAAACCAGTTCATTTGATCTCAAAACCTGTATAGTTGGTGCTAGTCCCATATCGCATAGGAAAAACTGTGTGCAACTGGGCTTAGTATGGCAGGTCAAAGTTACACCAGGAAGCTGGACATTTCCACTCAATTTTTATTCCAAATATGGTTGTCTCATTTGGAGGTTTGTTTAAAACCTGCATGATTGGAGCGCCCCATTAGCCATATGATTAAGGAGCGTACAATATCACCACGACTGCTATGGTTTGATTGCAGGCGGTGGACCTTTGTTGCGAATCATACCGTCTCTGTCTCTACACTGTGACTGCCAAAATAAAAGCAGAATGATGAAAAATACTCTAGCCTGAATGAATGTCTGAATGTAATGTTCTTTAAATCGGTACTTCTTTTTGGCAATGTCACGACATTCCCAAATCTTAGCAATTAACTTTAGTGAGTGGTATGTAATTATTACTAATAACAATAAATCAATAAAACTAGAAAAATAAGACAGCCTGAATGACACTGGAATTTCCCTTTAAACGTCAGTATTTCTTCAGTAAAGCATGATGTAGCCTGCCAATTCAGCACTTGACTGTCTGACCAACAACAAATCCAAATTCAAGGTTAAGTTTTCAAAACCCAGCTTACAGACAACTTTTAAATACAATTTGATGTAATGCTTTTTTCAGCATTCAAAAATGTGCAGAAATTAAACTAATAGAATCTGTTAGTGTTTAAAGAGTGGCAGCCACAAGTATAAAGATATATATTTTGGCCAGGATAATTGTACAATGATAGAACGCACAAATACATCAGCACACACATGCCTTCATATCAGCAGCAGAAAAGCTTAAGTATAATACTAATATCAGAAAATAAGCTATTGGAGGGTTATTTAGTAGTTCCTGTTCCTTCCAATGTCCAAGCCTTACCGCTGGACAACAATCAAACCACAATTGTTAAAAATCTGGTGACATAGCCAAATGAAAAGTCAGTGTCACAGGATAGGATTTAATATGCTGACTGCCAATTACATTATGCACCTCTGTCAAGGCAAAAAACACCACACCTTTTAGTCTTCTTGTTGTTAAAATTAACACTTAGCATTGACTCTGACCCAGAATATAGCCTGATTTGAATGTATTTTTACAATTCAAGCTGTGAAAGGGTCATAAGTTTTTACAGACTGGCAATAAGGCCTGCGATTCCTGTGAACAGAGTCAATAAGGTGCAGTGCATCATAAAGGAAGGGAACAGGAATATGTTTTATAATTTAATAGAAAAAAAAAGAAAAAAAAAATATCAAGAAATCCTCTATTCTCTTCAAACACATGAAAGGTTTAGTGAAGTTGACAATCACATTATAAAGTCTGACCTCTCTAAAGCCAAGCTCAAAGAACAAGTCAACTAGTCATTGTAATCTCAATGTCTCTTACTTTCTATAAGCCCATCTCAACTAGGCATTCTGCCCAGCAACACCAATAGTTTACCAGATCAACAAATTGAAAAACAAAAATTACACAAAATAAGAATACAATTCATGTATAACGGTTGATGCACATTATACAAAAATGTGATACAAATAAGACAACCCATAATCATTAAAAACATAACTGCTGCTGCTGTTACACCTAAAACAGTTTGTTTTGCAGGTGCCTAATGGCAAGTTAATAAGGGCATACTAAAGTGGCTGATCTGTGGCCATAAATCATTTTAGTAAGCAGTCATTAATTTGAATAGGGTGAAAACGGTTGAAAGCTATGTTTGGATTATCTTCTGTTACAGTGTTTTCTTAGTTTAAGGGTACTGAAACTAGATTATTTCCTATTTTACAGGTGGCCAGTGACATCTGCTTCAGCATCAGCCATTGCAGTTGTCATTACATTACAGTACATTGCAGACAATATTACAGGGGAAATCTGGCGAGTGTGTTTGGCTTGCAGAGAACGAAATGTCATATCACGTATCTAAAGCCACTATCGATGAAACCACTCGGTCGCTAACTATCTACTAATGGGGTGGGTTACTTTGCTGACGCACAAAAACATACTGTTATGTTTTATGGATAGTGTCAAAAAAAGTGACAAAACACACACAGCAACAACAGCCACTAAGCCAAATACATCTGCGGCCTTTTTGGACTGAACCGGCTTTAAAACGTTAGTGTTAAATAAAAAATATCTTATTGACGGGTGTTTCAGTCTTGTAACATTATGCGAGTTACCTTGGGATATCTTCAGAATTAGACAGCCCAGGTGCACATAAAGTACACAGTGACATTACGTAACTATCATTACAAACTAGGGCCGTCAACAACCGTTAACAGCTGGTGGTTTAGGTAGTTAACGCCTGCTGCTAGCTAGCTACGGCAACTAACATTAGGTTAGCCTGCAAGGCGATCCGCCCAGGCAGCAGCCGAGCAGCGACGGCCTTGTCGTCCAAAGCCCATTGCGCTGAGACGTGAAGGCCTCGTTATTCGGTCAGGCCTGATGTTATAATTACCCAGCAAACCTTTGCTTCACAACGGGTGAGCTTTAGCAAACAGAGAGTTTGGTTAATAACTAAAATCATTATCGGTCTAACATCACTTTCCCCTGGCGTTATTGTTGAACCAACCATGTTCCTGTAACGCCATTTACAATGAGCATCGGCCGTGCTACCATGCTAACGAGAAGCAATCTAGATAAACAGTTAATATTAGCTAGCCGTTAGCTTACGTGCCAGTGAATACCCGAAAGGTGCAGCTAGGTAACGTTTCTATTTTGACAAGCGGCTTGCTGATATGACTCGACAACTAGTTTCCCCCGTCTATAAAATGATCACACTGATTAAGCTTAACGTCACTTTGCAGTCTTCAGCGTTCAAAATAAGTTAGCCTGGCTAGCAATCTTAGATAACGTAAAATATGTTGGTGACAGGGGAGTCGTCTATTTCCTGCAATGTAACTGAATGTTCAGACCTGTACCGTCTAACGCTAAGTTATAACTTAGCTTAAACAAACCGAAAATAACACATTGGAAGCCCAAGTTTAACACAATGTTAACAGCAATGTGCTTTTGGTGATGCTAGAATGGATGAAGTATATTAATTGTGAATGCAGGATAACCAAAATTCAATAACTTGTAAACATGAGACGTTTAAAGGAAATGTTCCTTCTCGGTCTGTAGACAGTGTCGAGAACCATTTGCGGGGTAGCTAGCGCTAGCTTGGCTTCAGTAAGCTAATCAGACTACACTACCGTTAAAACCATGAATTGCAAATTAATCGCGATGACACTGTCAAATATTAAATAAGCTGGAGCTAAAAGAGAAAAAACAGCCAGCAGTTGAGTTACACAAGCAACCCAAAATGCAGTATCTTTACCTTGCATCCACCACCAGCTGACGCTAATACTAGCCAGCTAACAATCACCAGCCAGCGTACCGAGCTAGTTAGCTAACAACTCACCAGGAATTTGATATGACTTCCCCCTCTATTCACGGGCTACGTCCAGCCTTGAACGATGGTGTCGTCGTATATTACATAAACGTGGCCTAAATGTGTGACAGTTTCGCAGGACCCAAACCTGTTACTAGAAAGATCTAATTCCTACGTTTTTTCCTCTGCTTCTGGGTGTTTTTCCTGCGTCACCGGCGCGGTAACAGCCCCCTAACTCTATCTAGTCCGATTTCTGGGGCTTGTCACTTCGGTCCCAGCAGTCACTCACAACTTGACTCAGTTCAACATGGCGGAAGCGCAGTCGGACACAAATGCTGCTCAGTAAAAAAATAGGCCAGACGACTGTGTGAACTCCCAACAGTCAGCGTTGTCTATGAGCTAGTTTGCACCGCAACCGAGATCAGCTCAGCAAACACAACACCCGCTGAATGGAAAGGGTCGAAAACCCCTCTCAATTCTGATAAGGGATTCCAGCTCCGGCCAGGATCTGCAATCCGTAGTTTGATTAAAACCGTAAAAATCGAGTGACCTGGCGCACTTCACTACATCGCCTCCTATCGCACGGGGTGGTTATAAATTAATCGGCAATGTCTTAAAAACTGAAAGTAAAAGAACACGTCAAACGTACAAAAACATGAAATTTCAGCACTTATGTGTTGAAATGCATGGTTGGAAGAAAACACAGGCAAGGGACACACTTTATAAAATAATGACAAACTTTATCCCAAAAAGTTAAGAAAGCTTCACTGAGCATGGAAAAGTTGTGTTTATGATAAAATAAATAAATAAAAATAAAACAACCTATGGAACAGGTTAGGCAACTAAAACACTTTGTTTAATGTTAGGGAAAGATTGCGGTCAATGCGGGGATTAAAGGACAGGGTCACATTTTTTGTTGTTAGATGTCCATTTCAATGTTGAAACAAGTTTTTCTTGCTTTAATAATTTCTCTTGTTTGTACTAGCCAGTGGCCACTAAAATATCTTTCCTTAAGGTGATTCCAATGTGAGGGATTTGGGACACAATCCACAGTCTGTTCTGTGAAAAATAAATTAAAAAGGGTATCTGATGCTTTTGTGATAGAGGCTTTAGCAACCCGAGTTGGATATGGTATAGGGGATAAAAGAATTAGATTTACTGGCCAAATCATAGACTGTATAAAAAGGGCCAAAAGTGTGTATACTCATACAAGGAATTTAACTTAACATAAAACAACAATTTACAGGAAGATAGATATAGACATACAGCTTAAAACAAGGACAACAAAGCTTAACAAAGATAGATGTCAGGAATGTGTGTATGTAAATATATACAAAAAGCAACAATAACTAACATTAAACAGTATACAAGTCAAACTGATTCTGTAAACTCCAAAGTTACATTGTTTTTACTTCAACATTTCCTGTTTTTGTTCCTATTCTTCCACTGCAGTGCAGCAGTATAATACTCTCCGTAGGAACAGAAAGAGGTAATTTTATACTAGTTGGAATATATCCACTTAAAATGACTAGAAAAGCCTCAAATTAGATTCAGATAAACTCTGGAAGGTTTTTTTTTTTTTTTTTTTTACAGAACAAGGACTATGGTGATTTGAGTAAACACAGATTCCTTTACCCATGTAAGGTCAATATCAGCTTCACTAAAGTGAAGTAAATCAGGTAATAAAGCAGGACCCACTCAGTCATATCAGTTGATATTGCACTTTAGTAGTTGTGGACATTGGTATTACCTACAGTTAATATAGTCAAAGTACCAATTGCCAGACTGTGAGCTTGGTTTTTTAGGGGCCCTGGGGGTCTGGGGCCCCAGGGCAGTTGCCTGCTTTGCCCAGGTGGTGATATAGTCTTGATTATGGCTAGGGTCATGTGGTTCCATTAGGTTTGTTAGGTATTTGTTCAGGGGCAATTTCCGCTTTCTGTGATCATCTGTAATAAACAACGAGCTAATCTAACAGGTTTCTTCCCACCAAACTCCTAATCAATGCACAGTTAATGGCTTTGGATGAGAGTCAGCAAAGTGCCTAAAATATAAAGAACTCATGATTAACTTTTACTAATGTATGCACTTTAGTCAGTTAGTTGCTCAACAGTATTGAATGTACGTTATTGAATATTCACTAGGTGACCAGACTTTTTTAAAAATTGTTGGTTTGTAGATTTGTGGGCATGCCAAATACTGATCCAATGGAGCTGGATTAAGGTTAATTATTCTAAGATACAACACCACAAACTAAAGCCTCTAACTTTGTGGAGGTGGATTGACACAAATTCGAGAGATTCAGATTACTGCAAGGTATTTGTTCTGATTCTATTGCAATGTAAAGTGGTTCAAGTGTTAGATTCTCTACTTTCTACAGCCTTTTCCGCCATACCCAATGCATTGTGTGCTTCTGTGCACATGAATGCACAATAATCCTGCACCCTTGGAAGCCCTAAAGGTGGTGGGTGCCTATATGAGAACAATATAAACCCTTTCAGACATGACAACCATAACATTGCTGTGGCTTCACATATCTGCTAAAGTGATATCTTTAGGCTTATTTGACAATGTTCCTAAAACATAATAATCTTAACCGAATAAACCTCTAAGCAGCATCATTTGTAAAATGAGGCAAAGGAAGTCAGTAAACTAATTTGACTCGCTGCAAATGTATGAATATGGGTGTGTTTGTCTTTGCATATAATTTATGTTTCTACATATGGTGTTCTCTACAGCTCTTTATAATGGATATTCAACAGGGAAGGATTAGATGAAATTCTAAACAGGAAGACAACTGATCTGATTACATCTCTGATGAGACAGCAAAAAGAAGGTCAATAGCAACTATAGAGTAATCCAGTGAAGTCTCTTCCCTTCTGTCCTACATTAGGTTCTTTGTGCTCTGACTGTGCTTTGGTCTTAAGTATGAGCTCCCTGACTTAAGTGAAATACAAATAATTATGATTTAATTATTAAAGGGCTCCTACTGGGAATGGGCTTTGCTGCCTGTAGGGGAGATGTAGCAGTAAACTGAAATACAGATAAACGTTGACCTCTAAGAAAACCACTGGTAGAAACTAAAATCATTAATATAGTCACCCTTACTAACACATTAACACAAGCGTCTCTGTTCAAGGTAGGCCTGAGCAAGATAACACACCATCATGGGTCATGTCCTATCCTGGAAGCTGCTTGATGTCCATATTCCTCATATATGGTTACAATCTATCTTTAAATTTGTCATCATGATGGTCTATAATTTTACTATGTTTGTGTTTACATGATATCATGTCTGTATATCTGTTGCACTTCCTGAAGTTTCTTCCATTACCTGTTTACAGCACCTTTAAAGTTATATTGTTTTACAGTCAAACAGCTTTACAATAGGCTAAGTGTGTTTTACAGTATAACTCCTCTATTGGAAATGTGGTTTATGGTATGGTACTGTAATAGTGTTTTTGAGTATATCTGGTCTACTGTGTTTGGAGTGTAAGTTTGTTACTAAAATTATGTTTTTTTCTGCTCAACATATATTAATATCATGGAGTATTGCTGAAAATTTAAACAGCAGTTTACCATATTTTACATGAGAATATTTTGCTATCAACAATTGGATTTCATAAAAGATGTATTAGCAGGTATTTATTGTCAACTGATTTGTACAAATTAAATCCATAAAGAACAATACTAATTTTAAAACTGTGGCCTACAGAAATAAAATAATGCTTGTAAAGCCCCGTAAGGCAAATTTGTGATATTGGGCTATATACACAAACTTGACTTGAAATTACTACAGGTATCTTACCATATAGTGCCTCTGTTAACATTTTGTAATATGTAGTATTTTACAATTAATTCTCAAACAACACAACCTACTTTTGTTACTGTCAGGAAAAGGGCAGCACTGTTATCTCTTCGACTTGTCACCCAGTCAGGTCATATGGGGGTGTAATGAACTAATCATGAAGGTGTGTATTTCTAACACCTGTTAATACTCTAGAAACTGCTACATTTTTTGTGTGTGTCAGCACTTTTGGAAGATAACATCTAAATTACATTATCACAAAATACAAACGTACAATTATGTCGATGTTAAAACCAATCACCTAACATTTGTATTGGCAGGCAGTGATAATTATACCATTCATCATGCTTTGTAACGAATACATATTTGTTTTGATCAGACAGTCGGAGGCCTATCACTCATCTGTTTGAGACAAAATGTAGACAAACGAGTATTACTGCACATTTAAAAAACAGTTTACCATATTTTCTATAATATTTCGCTATAAACAATTATGTTTCATAAAAGAGGTATTAGTCTGAGTACAGTGAACAAAAAAGGCATTCATTGTCAACTGATTTGTACAAATTAAAGCCATAATGAAGCATGAAGAACAAAACTATTTTTACCCCTTGACTTTTTGTCATTTTGTTAATTAGTTAAATATCATCTTTACCAGGCCAACATATAACAGAATATGTTAATGAATAAATGACTGACACAAGTTAACTTCTCTGGCAGTGTAAACAACACATTTAACAAATAGTTCGGTCACATTAGTTACCCCAGTCTGGGAACCAGTGGCCTGGTGTGAAACACAGCAATGAGGGGACGTTCATGACTCTCACTCCTCAAGGCTCTTGTCTGGGTTTTCTTTCCCACCGGACATCTAGTAAGGATCCCCGACAGCAAAGATGGCGGCTGAGCGGCGTTGACTTCTCTGTAACGAGTTACCAAATTTGGTGTAATTGTTGAGTTTTTTCGCAAGGAAAACCACGTCAATGCCGCGAGATTCGTCTCGTGGAAGAGATGTTGTGAGACTACGAAGAAAATCTTTTCACACGGAGTTAGCTACTACAGCTCGCTAGTTTCCCGTTGTGGCGCTGGGTGTGCATCGCCGTAGCTAACTAGTCTGTATCGTCATTGTAAAATGGCTCCGGTGCAGATTGGGTCAGATGGGCAGCTCGTACCACTCGGAGGTCCGGTGGTCTCGGGTCCACAGCCACCACCGCCCGGGACCCCGGCCACACAGGGGGTCCGACTGAGCCTGCTAATTGAATTTCTTCTCCAGAGGACCTACCACGAAATTACCCTGCTGGCAGAACTGTAAGTAACATTTTAGCGGCGTAGGCCTTGAAGCTAACCGGCGGGCTAATAAGCTAACGTTAGTAAACTCAAAAGGATGCGCTTCTTCCAGCCACTTCAATAAACGCCAAGTTGGAACCAATCGATAAGTTAGGAGAAGCTTTTCTTATTGAAGCCGAGCGAGAGTTCTAACAAGCGGAAAGCACAGACAACTACTGTTATGTGAGGGGGCGTACCGGTAAACAACACATTACCATATGTCCTGAAGATCCTTATAATGTATAAAGTTAAAATGTTAGCTATCCAAGATATTCCATGTTGGTGCTGTTGATCTTCTGTCAGGATAAAGACAATGACAATAATTAATCATTTCAATGTTTCCCCCTTTAGACTTCCAAGAAAAACGGACATGGAGAGGTGTGTTTCTCTGAATTTCATTCAGAACTTACTTATCAATTCACCCTTTTAGCCATCCATCTGTTAAGCGTTTATATCTTGTTTTACTTTTCAGGAAAATTGAGATCGTCCAGTTTGCCAGTCGCACCAGGCAGCTGTTTGTGCGTCTGCTGGCCCTCGTGAAGTGGGCTAGCAATGCTGGGAAAGTTGAGAAGTGTGCGGTATGTTGTGTGTTATTTGACTTCCCTAATATCTTTCTGTGTAATCTGCAAACTGCCTTGTGTCCATCAATGCACAAATCAACTTACTGTCACCTCTCTCCATGGAATCCTTTGTAACAGATGATTTCCAGCTTCTTGGATCAGCAGACCATCCTCTTCGTGGATACTGCTGATAGGCTTGCATCACTGGCCAGAGATGCCCTGGTACATGCTCGTTTGCCCAGCTTTGCCATCCCATTTGCCATTGATGTTCTCACTACGGGGTCATATCCTCGTCTGCCAACATGTATACGAGTAAGTCTGTTAAACTTCATTCTCTGCGTGTTAAGACTGATGACCTACAGTCTTGTATGAGAAGATGCTGGGAGATCAAACTCACGGATTAAAAAAAAAACTTTCTTTTTCATGTCAGCACAATTGTTTCTGTGTCCATTTGTGTAGGATAAGATCATTCCTCCAGACCCCATCACTAAGTCTGAGAAACAGACCACCCTTAGCCAGCTAAATCAGATACTACGACACCGCCTTGTAACCACAGACTTACCACCCCAGCTAGCAAACCTCACAGTTGGTAAGCAGCCTTTGGAAAAACACTATGGACTATTTTAACTGCTGTAACGGTAAATTGAAGATCTTGCATTATTGCATGTGTGTATATTTGTGTAGCTAATGGGCGTGTAAAGTTTCGTGTGGAAGGAGAGTTTGAGGCCACTCTGACGGTGATGGGAGATGACCCTGATATTCCCTGGAGGCTGCTGAAGTTGGAGATTCTGGTGGAGGACAAAGAAACTGGAGGTCAGGCATGCACTCATACAGTTTTGCTACACACCACAGTCTATGCCATTGACTAGCTGACTGACAATAGACTTAATTGCTTATAGATCTGCACGATTGGAAAAATCTGACGTTGAATTTTTTTTCTTTTCTGCGATATGAAGAAACAGAGACCAGCTGACTTCAATTGTCTCTGTTCGAAAAGAATTAAGCATCCTCTGTTCTATTATTGGGGTGAATTTGTAGGGACAATGCATAAGAAATAAAAATTAAAAAAGCTGAAAAATGTCTTTAGTCTAAAGACTTTTTGAGTGCAAACCATCCTTTCTTGAGCTTTAATGCATTAAACATTTTAAACAATGTGATAAAAATAAAAGAGTGGTTATATACCAGCTGCCTGAGTGGTTTACAAAAGTTGCTTTCTTTTATGCAACCAAATTGCACATTGCGATGACTATGCTAAAACGATATATTGTACAGCCCTAAATTGCTAATGTTTGTCCCTTCCCCATCCCCGCTCAACTGGTTTGTCTGTCTGTCACCCCATTCCCACGCTCTATTCCTCCCTCTCCCTCCATATTGACAGATGGCCGTGCCTTGGTCCATAGTCTGCAGGTGAACTTCATCCATGAGTTGGTCCAGGCACGTCTGTGTGCAGATGAAAAACCCCTACAGGACATGTACAACTGCTTGCGTATCCTTTCTCTTTGTCTTTGTTTGTCTGTCTGCACGCAGGTATTTTGTGTAAGTTGTGCATAAAACCACATGGATTTTGTCCCAGGCTGATGCGAACTACTGCAGTAGTGTGGGAGAGTGTGTCGGAGCATATAGAGTATTGACTGGTCAAGCAGACGCGTGCAGCATTCCAATGAGTAACACAGCTGCAGACTTACATCCTTCTTAACCCCCTCTTGTTTCATTAATTCTCAAACAACACAACCTCCTTTTGTTACTGACAGGGAAAGGGCAGCACTGTTCTCTCTACGACTTGTCACCCAGTCAGGTCATGTGGGGATGTAATGAACTTCTTATGAAGGTGTGTGTTTCTAGCACCTGCTAATACTCTAATTAGAAACTGCTACATTTTTTGGAAGATTACATCTAAATTACATCATCAAAAAATACAAATGTACCATCATGTGGTAATTATACCATTCATCATGCGTTGTAACCCCTACATATTTGCTCTGATCAGACAGTCAGAGGCCTATCACTCATCAGTTTGTGGCAAAATGAAGAGAAAAACAACCGCTTGTAAGCGTTCTTGCTAATATCAAAGACCCTGATCAAGCATGCGAGCTGAGCACGACTGTGCTTATCACAATGCTAATCAGTACATCTCTGCTTTGCCTTTCCCCCACTAATGCTAGCAGTGCAGCTTACCGTGTCAAAGAGAAGTCTGTGTTGGGCACAAATACCCCTTTTACCAGCAGAGTGTATGTGTCTTGAGGATATGTCTGTGAGTGTGTTTTGAATGTTAATGGAAAAATGTGTATAGTACTTTATCTCTATTGACCACTGGACATGATATTTTCCCACAGTGTTCTTCTTTAACCGTGTTGTTTCCAGACTCCTTCTGTCTGTCACTGCAGTTAGAGGTGCTCCACTCTCAGACTCTGATGTTGATTAGAGAGCGATGGGGAGACCTGGTGCAGGAGGAGAGATACATGCCTGCAAAATACCTAACTCTCACCGTCTGGAAGTAAGACTTTTATAAGTTGCCATCATGTATGCCCAAGAACGCTGTGTTCTCAAAAACTACTGGAATGATGAGCGAAAGCGCAAAATAGCAGAATGCATTTATACGTTTTCATTCCTACTTACTGTGTTCCTTTTTCTTTGTTTCTCCAGCCAACAGGTTTTGGGTAGGAAAACAGGTACAGCGTCAGTACATAAAGTCACCATCAAGATTGACGAATCAGATGGATCCAAGCCATTGCAAATATTTCATGAGCCTCCTCTCCCTGCCTGTGACTCCAAATTAATTGAGAGGGCTATGAAGGTAAGTTGGACATATGTTTTCAATTAAAACATTTTTAGTGTAATAAAAGACATCGGGCAGTATGGCTTAAAGTACAATTATCTTAAAATGTAACAATGTGTGTTTTCTTTCACTCATTTTTTAGATTGACCATCTGTCAGTGGAAAAACTTTTGATCGACAGTGTGCATGCCCGATCCCATCAGAAGCTACAGGAGCTGAAGGCCATTCTAAAGACCAGCAATCCCAGTGACAACTGTATGTATTTACTTTTGCATTGATGTACTTTCCCCATTATTAACAGTTCAATCTTAGGCATATACTGAACAAATGCACAGAAACCTATGTTGTCTCTGCAGCTACAGCCTTGTGTCAGTGACAGCTGAAAAAATAGGCATTGTTTAGCCTGAAAAAATTAAAATGTAACATGCAATTAGTCATCTTAATTATGATGGATTGCATGTTCAAAATTCCCATTAGCTTATAGAGACGTGGTCTTTCACGCATCTCCCATTCACTTTATGTCAATTAATGTACTGTAACCATGGTTTTGAATCATTTATAAAATTGAAAAGAGACACTAAAGTGTGTGTTTGTTTATTTCAGCATTTGTCGAGACTGCTTTACCCACACTTGTTATTCCAATACTTGAGCCCTGTGGTCGTTCAGAGTGCTTACACATTTTCGTTGACCTGCACTCTGGCATGTTCCAGCCCATGCTGTATGGATTAGGTAAGTAATAAACTCATAACTATTGTTTGTTGGTTGTGTTATATCCTAGTAAAGATGTTTGTTCAGGTTGTGTTTATGTAAGGGTTTGGTTTTGTATAATAATAAACGAATCAACAATTTGACTGGTAGGGTGATTTCAATTCATACTTTCTTTATCTCTGACTCTACTTTTATGGTTTTGTATGCTCAGCTCTAAACCCTGGTGTTTTCTCTCTCTAGATCAGTCCACGCTGGATGACATCGAAAAGACCATTAATGATGATATGAAGCGCATCATTTCTTGGCTCAAACAACTGAAGTAAGTCCAACTCCTCAATTTTTAAATAGATATGAACATGAAATATATAACAGTGTCTCTAACAGTGTAAAGTATGTTTTGGCACAGGCCAAAGATAGTAAAGGCAGATTAGAGTCAACATCAGGAGCCGGAGTCTGACACATGCTTCTAGCTTGTCAAAATTTACTAATTGCAGTCAACAGCTGTAGCAACACTTGGCTAAGTAAGTGGCAAGATGGGTGTTAAGAAGAATTACCTTGCACTAGTAAATAATGTGATTGCTGAATAGGAATATAAACGATGAAGCCTGGATTTTTTGCAACTTCGATTTCAGTAAGTCACAGAGTCTGTATTTCTCTCTGGCAAGGTTCTGGCTCGGGGAGCAGCGCTGTCGACAGTCTGTGAAACACCTTCCCACTGTGTGCACTGATGTCCTTCATCTGTCCAACTCGGCTTCTCACCCCGTTGGCAGTTTGTCCAAGCACAAACTCTTCATTAAGCTCACACGTCTTCCGCAGTACTACATTGTGAGTTCCGCAACCAAGATATTGCTAAAAATAGCTAAACCAAAATGATTTTAAAAATCTGTTTTTTTTTTTTCTGCTTTTGCATTTTTATCTCCTGTGCCCTCTAATTCTTCATCATGGATCTTGCCAATTCCTCTCTTACCTGCTCCTCATCTTTTTTTTATAGGTGGTGGAAATGCTTGAAGTGCCTAGCAGTCCCACAGCGTTGCAGTACAAGTACTCCTTCCTGTCTGTGTCTCATCTGGAAGGAGAGGACCCACCAATGTGTGCACAGCTCCTGCAGAATTTCAAACCAAACATAGAACACCTTGTCCAAGACACCACAACAGGGAAAGGGGCCCGACCCGGGACTAAGCGAAAGGTATTCAGTGCTAGAGTAGTTACACACCAAACTGTCATTTGTGTATGATGAAATGCAGTATATTTCATTGTGTTTTGGGAATTTTAATAAATGTGGTGTTGTCCGACAGGTTAGAACTAGGCAGTTTTGAATGGCGGGGAAAATATGGATGGAAAAAAGTGAACAATAAATGCTCTGCCCCTCCCCAAAAACTGTCAGATTTAAAGTTCCTGCCTAATATTATAAAAAGCTCTGCCTCTGGGATGCTACAACATAAACTTCTATCATACATGAATTAATTCAGCTTTTGCGTATACAGGTCAGCCTCCTCTTGGGAACATGTGTATCTGATGTGAATGTGAGATAAAGTAAATGTGACCAGCTTTATAAATTGAACTTCAATGTGCATTTTTTTGTGTCTTTGTAGATATCTGGGGACCAGGGGGATCCAGAGCCGAAGAAGCCTAAACGGTCTGGAGAAATGTGTGCCTTCAACAAAGAGCTGGCTCACCTAGTAGCGATGTGTGATACCAACATGCCTTTCATTGGCCTCAGAACAGAAGTACGTTACTTAATGCTCAGACAGTTTAAACCATTGATGTCAATCATAGATATCTCTTTTTAAAATATGAAGCATGGCAATTTTCTGGCTAATGCTGCACGTCTGTCTATCTGTTCGTCTTTGAGTAGCTGTCCAACATGGAGATCCCAAACCAAGGTGTCCAAGTGGAGGGAGATGGCAGCAGTCACGCGATACGTCTACTGAAGTAATACACGCAACCACATGCATGCATTTACGCACACACATTGTCAGCAAATGTAATTCTATATTCTTCAATGTATGATAAACCATTATGACTATTAAGGATACTTGTTTTATCCTGCAGGATTCCTCCCTGTAAAGGTGTAGGAGAGGAGACCAGGAGAGCTTTAGACCGGTCCCTTCTGGACTGCACCTTCCGACTGCAGGGCAGGAACAACCGAACCTGGGTGGCTGAACTGGTGCTGGCCAACTGCCCTCTCAACAGCACACACAGCAAGGAGCAAGGTATACACCACTTACAGAGTTCTAATTTATTAAAATTTATTTATCCAAAAAAAAATTATTAAAAAATATTTTTAAGAGTCACAGCAACAATAGGTATAGAAATCACATAAAAGATCACACCATTACATCAAATCTAATAGTACAGTAACACTATCAAACTAATTACAATTAACACATACCTGATGAGAAAATAAATACTCGGTGGAGCAAATTCAGCAATTGGCCGTACCATTATAAAAGCATTGTATGCCAAAACATTTTCATATTTTTTAATACGATGTATTGCATTAACTATTATGTGCAAGTTTGGCCTTTATGTTAACATGGAATGCTGTCTGCAGCTGCTACATGGCCGCAGTGTCTGAATAAACCCATCTGCCCCCCCCTTTAGCCTCCACGCGACACGTGTATCTGACCTATGAAAACCCTCTGTCGGAGCCGGTGGGCGGGCAGAAAGTGGTAGAGATGTTCCTAAATGACTGGAGCGCCATCAGTCAGCTCTACCAGTGCGTCCTCAACTTCTCTCGTGCACTGCCAGGTATGTGCTTGGTCATCTGTAAAGCAAAGATCGCATTAACGTGTAAATGAATGACTGTGTTGCTTTTGGATGAATTCAGTTAATCTTAAATCAATCGGTACGCTTCTGGTCATTTTGATGTAGGTGTAGGATTTGCACTGAAAGTGCAGTGTTTTCAACAGAATAACACTGTAACTGTGGCAGGGATAGAGCCACGGGGGTATATTTCTATATCTAGTATGTTATGTTTCACTCACTAATCTGATCACCTTGCTTTTCCATTCAGTTCTTCTTTTCTCCACACTACCTACACCTCTGGTCTCTGACTGCAAACACACCGGCTTGCCCCATCTCTATTTGTTTCTCTCTCCCCGTATGCCTCTGCTCTGCCGACTTTGTCCATCAACAGTTTGTTTAATAAAGTTGCCAATTCCATTCTCAGAGCAGCAGGTGTGCCACATGTGTAGGAAGCTTGTTAATGACATAGCCTTTTGAAACAATCATAAACAAAGTGGTACCAAATGACATCTGCACAGGTGTGTTCACTGTTCCTATACCTGGTCCGTGCTTGTAAAGTACCCACCGTGTCCGTGTCCTTTAATGTAATACCATATAACATTTTTCTCTGTGTTTCTCTGCAAAATGCTAAAATATACTTTGGCGGCCGTAAATATAACTGGGCAGCCTGCCCAAGTAAAGTCTGTACGTGGGAAATACTGAAGTGATACATGTATTTTCAAAGTGATACAAATAGTGTTTTATTGTCCTAACCTAGTGTGTAGAAATTTGCACATAGTTACAGTTATTTAAGACTTCCGTGTACCATTGTCACTCAGTATGGAATTAATGTTTGGCAAAAGAAACACACCAGTCTGATACAGCTGCACATTGTGACTGCTTCCATCCAGAGATGCCATCTTACCTGAGCATGTTCTCAGAGGTACGGCTGTATAACTACCGTAAGCTGGTGCTGTGTTATGGGACCACCAAGGGCAGCTCTGTGACCATCCAGTGGAACTCCAACAGCCACCGTTTCCACCTTGCCCTGGGCACTGTGGGGCCTAACTCTGGTTGCTCCAACTGCCACAATATCATCCTCCATCAGCTCCAGGAGATGTTCAACAAGAATCCAAATGTGATGCAGCTGCTGCAGGTATGCAGTATCACAGTTATGAAAATGCAGCCACAGGATTTGTGCACTTGTTAGATCTGATCTTTTAAGGTTCCTCTTAAATGGGTTCATTTAACCTTCTTGTGCTTAACTACCTATCAGTGGGCAGTCTTGTTTTATTCATGCTTCTTGCATTGCTCTAAAAGATAATTGCAAACATTTATTCATTCTCTATTTCTCTAATCACATACATCTACTTTTACTTTAGTATTCAGTGTAATTTCCTGGGTAACTTGATTTCTATATATCATCTTCCTCAGGTGCTCTCTGACACACAGGCCCCTCTGAATGCAATCAACAAGCTACCAACAGTGCCCATGCTGGGCCTAACCCAGCGCACCAACACTGCCTACCAGTGCTTTTCCATCTTACCGCAATCATCCACACACATCCGCCTGGCGTTCCGGAATATGTACTGCATCGACATCTACTGCCGCAGTCGTGGCGTGGTAGCCATCAGAGATGGAGCCTATAGTCTTTTTGACAACACTAAGATTGTAGAGGGCTTCTACCCTGCTCCTGGACTCAAGGTATTCATGAGATAGAGGCATAGTAGTGGTGTCAATGAACTTTCTCTCTAAACTCCTTGATAAATTCACATGTATGTGAGTAAACTAATTGGGTTCCACCCAGAAAGCAAAAACGACCACCTCTTGATTTGAACTTATTTTCTTTCTTGCAGAGAGTGAGATAAGATGCCACTCATGTCTGTACAGTAAATATGAGGCTTCTGCCAGCACTTGGTTTGCTTAGCTCAGCATAGAGACTGGAAAACAGTTACCCTGGCTCTGTCCGAAATTAAAACTCCACAAAGCCACCGCACCGGACTAAGAACCACACATTTTTACAGTTTTATGATTTTATATTAATTAAACTGTATATAAAGTTTTGAGGTTCTGGGAGGTGGATATTGTCATCTTTGGACCACCAGGCTAGCTTTTCCCCCGTTTCCAGTTTTTATGCTAAGCTAAGCTAACTGCATGTTTCCCTTGTCATCACTCTAGAGTGAAAGGGTCTTAAATTCTGTTTGTTGTGAATAGAACTGGATTCCAAAAGTCAATGTAATGCATATACACAGTTTTATGATCAACAGCTCAAACATGTTTGGTTCAGCTGTCTCCATTAAATTATGTCCTCCTGTTTCCCTTGTCTAGACATTCCTGAATATGTTTGTAGACAGTAATCAGGATGCTCGCAGACGCTCTGTCAATGAAGACGATAACCCACCCTCGCCGGTGGGTGTAGACGTGATGGACAGTCTGATGAACCAGTTGCAAGCTCAGCAGCAGTCACAGACAATGAGAGGGGGTGCGGGAGGTGTCTACCCTCCTCTTACTTCGCCTCCGCCAAATTATCACGCTAATGTAACTCCCTCACCATCCATGATGCCCACCCAGTCACCAGGTAATAGCAAATTTTGTCTAAATATGTGTGAGTGATTGATATCCTGTATTGTTGTCAAGCCTCCATACAGGATTATGACCAACAAGTCATTGTTTTTGAGTAAATCACATTGCTTTCATCAACCGCCCTGCTGGCATGTTTATTGCAAGACCAAATTTTGTAAGTGTCACAGAAGCCATTTACACCTGGCATTTTAATGTGTTTTTGGTGATCAGATTGCAGCCGAATAGTGCTTGACCACAAGAAAGGACAGGTGTAAATGCACCCAGGATAGATTGAGGACTGATTGTGATGCGATCGGTCCAACTGGTGGCAGAAAACAATGCCAGGCGGAACTTAAGTTTCACTTTCTGGCCGAACTATTACATCGGCAGACCGCTGAAGAGAAAAAACATTGGTGTAATCCATAGAGGAAAACAAAGCACAGTGGAAAGCCAGCTCAAAGACCATTCAGAAAGTTATTATACAGTCTATAGTTATAAGCATCTTTTGGACCCGTGGCAACAGGATGTGATGTTCTGGTTGTTTGAGCTGGTCAGTGCAAACAGATCTCAGTGTGGACATTGGAGATTCATATAAATACCAGGTGTAAATGTTATCAGGTTAAAATCACATACAGATACAATAGGAAGAGCAACCATGTGTGCCCATTTTAATTTTGTGAAACCTTGAGGTCAGTCATGTTCCTCATGCAACATACACACACGTCCCAGCCAAGAGGGAACAAAGTATGTATTAAGTCCTGCTCCTTCCATTCCTCTCATCTCAGCCCGCCAGCCAGACTGCAGCCCTTCCGCCCTGCTTTAGCGTGTGTGTGCATGTATGTGTGTGCGAGCGCAAGGAGAACTTGTCAACCTCCGAGTCTGACGAGCCATTTGGTATGTGTGTGTGTACAGGGAACATCCATGCCTCTGGCTCCCCTAGTGGAGCTCTGAGGGCACCCTCTCCTTTCGGGCCCACCCCGTCTCCGTCTTCTCTTGGCATAGCCATGGGCCAGACCAGCTTTGCCAGTCCCCACGGTAAGCAGCAGAGTGGCCGTAAAAGCAGGCCTGGTGGTAATTCTGGGCTGCTGGGCAAGGGCTGGAATGGTCTGAACTGAACATCTTCAGTAGGCACTTCTAGGCTGCAGACAATAGCACGAATATAACAAAAGGCCTTTGGTTAGTGGGCACACAGTGGTGTAATCATCGGACTGTTTTCTTTGTACAATAAGTGTTGTTTTGTTGCTGATGGCTTTGTCTCCTTCACACTAGGTGCTCTGGACCCCAGCTCCCCATACGCCATGGTGTCCCCCAGCCATAGGGGTCAGTGGCCAGGCTCACCCCAGGTCTCGGGGCCTTCTCCTGGGCCAAGGATCCATGGCATGTCCCCTGGTAACCCATCACTGCACTCGCCTATCCCCGATCCTCATTCTCCGCGTGGTGCGACCAGTGAGTACCGCTTTCTTAATTTTGTTTATTTTGAGGAGAATACTGACATAAATATTTGGAGGTTTAAAAAATTAATATGTAATGCTGATTTCTTTTTTTTCCAAACAAACACATAACATAAGTAAACAATCTTGATTCTGATCCCTTAGATCTGTTTATTTATTGGTTATTGTGCAGCCTACATTAATTGGTGTCTCCCAAATTGCCCTTAGGTGTGAGTGTGAGTGGTTGTTTGTCTGTGTGGCCCTGCGATGGACTGGCGACCTGTCCAGGGTGTACCCCGCATTTCGCCCAATGTCAGCTGGGATAGGCTCCAGCCCCCCTTGCGACCCTGTACGCAGGATAAGCGGTTGATGATGGATGGATGGATGGATCGATATACTAGTCTAGCTCTATTAATACTTAAAGTGTTTCTTTACTTCTCTCTCCCTCTCTTTGTTTGGTTTAGGTTCACAAGTCATGCCTTTCAGTATGCCTCCACCCCGCAAGCTACCTCAGCGACCCTGGGCTGCCTCCATTCCTACCATCCTCTCCCACAATGCCTTGCATGTGCTTCTGCTCCCCTCGGTCACTCCCTGCCTAGTGCCAGGCCTGGCGGGAAGCTACCTCTGCTCTCCTCTGGAGCGCTTTCTGGGTTCAGTTATCATGAGACGGCACCTACAGAGGATCATCCAGCAGGAACCCAACGTAAGTGTTGCACAAGTCATGATGATGATTTGGAGAGATTATTCTTTGGGGTGTCCACCTCACCACCTCAAATTACATTATGTGTACTGCACTCCCCTAACTTTCATCACTCTGTCAACTCTCTTCCAGTTATCTATTGTGAACTCTAATGAGCCGGGGGTGATCATGTTCAAGACGGACGTGCTCAAGTGCCGCGTGGCTCTGAACCCAAAGAACTACCAGACACTGCAGCTCAAAGTCACTCCAGAAAATACAGGACCCTGGTCCCAGGAGGAGCTTCAGGTGCTGGAGAAGTTCTTTGAGACACGTGTAAGTATCAGCAGCATCCACTTAAATTCCTACATTTCCTACATACGTGCAAAAAAACTACTATAATATATTGAAAATATTTTAACCGTGTAGTGCTTCAATTAAAAGACTTAAAGGCATTCATAGGAACACATGACTGCACTCATGTTGTAATCCCATTGATCCAGCTTCTGTGATCCTCTTTCTAGGTTGCTGGTCCTCCCTTTAAGTACAACACTCTGAATGCTTTCACAAAGCTGCTGGGGGCACCCACGAACATCCTCAGGGACTGTGTGCGCATCATGAAGCTCGAACTGGTGGGTAGCTGTTTCTTTTATACAGTAGAGGGGTTGTTACATGTATTGAATCATAGTTCTGTATAAGCCTCGTCAGTTTTATGTAATTCAATTTATTAAATATGCCCTATGTATTTTTTCCCTTAATGTTACTACACTTTATGATTTTCTGAATATGTAAACTGCATAAGACCCCTCCACTTTAGTACACCATACACCCCTGATAAATGGCCTTTTGTATTGCTGTGTAATTTTTGTGAAGATGTGCACACATTACACTCGCACATACTCAGCTTTGATCTAATATCTTGATTTACCTTTGATATAAAGCACTTGGAATAGCCTCTGTTTTTTCAAAAGTACTATATAATGTGTTGGCTTTCTCTGCAGTTCCCCGACCAGGCTGCACAGCTAAAGTGGAATGTCCAGTTCTGTCTCACTATCCCTCCCAGTGCTCCCCCCATAGCCCCTCCTGGAACCATCGCTGTGGTGCTAAAGTCCAAGATGCTCTTCTTTGTGAGTTTCAGCAGAGCCTCACCATTAGCTCTCCACAACCAGGACACAAGTCATTTACCTGTGTAGCATAATTTGACCAACCTGACCCCGTGTGTCTGTTCTGCCTCACAGCTGCAGCTGACCCAGCGGATCCCAGTGCCCCAGGAGCCAGTGAGCATTATCGTTCCCATTGTGTACGACATGGCCACAGGCCTCACTCAGCAGGCCGACATCCCCAGACAGCACAGCTCCTCGGGGGCAGCAGCGCTCATGGTCTCTAATATCCTTAAGAGGTTCAATGAACTGCACCCTGCCAGACCGGGTGAGACTCGTGTGCTGATGAACACTGAATAATTTATTACACTGAAAAAGTGGTATCAAATTTGCTGCACCGAAACTGGTATCAACTGAATATTCAGTTATGTAATCTACTTGATGCAAAATGCCTTTGTAAACATATTGTATTTTATCTTTCAGGTGAATGTACCATATTTGCTTCTGTTCACGAGCTAATGGCCAACCTCACTCTACCCCCTGGCACTCGTCAGTAGAAACAACATATTGAGAGCCAACGCTGGAACTCAGACAGAGTCCCTTTCAGACCGAGGATGGGTCCATCCCTGAGATAAGAAGAAAACGGAGTAACACCTGTGGTTCCAAGATGTCAAAAATCTAGCATGTGTCTTCTCTGCTTTAGCCACTGGACTATTGACCTGATGTATAATTGCTGTTATGAAAGGGAGTGAAATTATGTACAGCTGTGGACCACATTCTTTATTCTTGATAGAAGTGTACAAACAAAATTTGTTAGGTAGGTCATGGACGAGGGGGGCATTCGATGCAAAAGGATATAAATGTTATTTTTTCCTCCAGGTGCACTTGTAAACAAGATTATCTATTGAAATTAAGGTTGTTTACGAAAATATGTACATAGTTGTATATTTGAGTGTTGAAAAGAATCAGGTCAGTTAGAGTTTTGCTAGAGAATTGTCTTCAGTTTTTTTTTTTTTTTTAAACGCCAAACTGATATTATTATGGTATCAGGAGATATATTCCTTAGCACACTATTTAAATGTTTTCTTGCCTTTACTTTGTCAAGACCTCTGCATTTTTATTTCAAACTTTCACTTTGGATACTGTAAAACTGTGACAAACTTTATAAGCCAGTTGTATTTTATTAAGACCCATTTTGAGTCCTGATTGAAGGATTTGAGACATCCTGTCTGACTTTGCTATTTAATAAACCAAGCCCAGAGTTGGTTTGTGCTTTGAGGATCTCCCACTGGCAGTGCTCAAATAATTAGATATTTTAAAGTAAAAGTAGTAATACCTTTAAAAATACTTTACCTTTTAAATAATTTAATACTTTAAAAAGTAAATGTCGTACTTTTTAGAGTACAGAAGTAATGGCAATACACATATGTACATACATAGTTTATCAAAAGTAAATTCTCATTATCTAGATCAGCCCCTTTCAGAGTGCTAAAGGCTATGCTTAATTGTTATACATTGAACTGATTCTGATTCCTCTTCAACTCCCTTCAGCTCTGTAGCCTTGAACTAATACTCAAACTTCACACAGCGCTCCCAGCTCCACCTGAATGAACTCTTCATTTACATTTAAAATGAACTCAAACTTCTGTCAACTCTTCCAGTTTATGATGTCACGAGTTTTGAGGGAGCATGCAATGGAAGCTCATGATAAATGGGGGCAAAAACAAAAGTGTTGCGTGTATAATTTTGTTCAGTGTAAGTATAAAGTAGTAGGCTATAAATATTTTGAATTTAAATATTCGTGTACAAGATTGCACTTTAACTGCTGTATTTGAGTAATTGTACTTAGTTAATTTCCACCAATTAAGTCAGGTTCGTCTGTGGTCCTGGGTTAAACACAGCAGGCTGCATCTCCACCATCCTCGTCCCTATGACATCATCGTTCAGAAAGGCAGGTTCTCATTCTGTGTGGGGGGGCGCTGGGGGGTGAAGGGCGTTAAAAACTGCAAATCACAGACCTTGGCTGCACGGCTGTTGTTGCAAAGGGCGTGGGCATTGTTTATTATTACAACAAGCTTCCTCATACATGGATCTTTCGGGGTTGGAGGATGTATTCTTCACCTTGCGGCTGCGTGTGAGCGTCGTCACCTGCAAGGAAACGAGGAATTATTGACGAAGAAACATTGTGTCTGCTTTTATTCACCCTGCCTCAACCATTCATTTGCACCCGAACACCTTACGATAGATAGCTAAAATAAATCCGCAAATATATTTCTGTAGCCTTAACCTGGCCTTTGTAACTCTCATGAGCTTCATATGGCTTTTTATCAGCGGGACGCATTTAGGATTATAGTGAGATAATCGCAGCGGTCCGAAATGGCAGTGAGAACATCAGAGCCGCTCTGTCAGCCGTGCTTTTATCATGAAGCATTCAAAGGTAAGTCCCAGCATTATACACACGTTTTAATCTGTGGTTGTGGCAGCGTTAGGTTGAAATCTTCCTGGCGTTTGAATTAAATAGCACCTTGGAGGAATGCGCCCTGCAGGGACGGGCTCGTCTCAACACACTGACCACTCCTCTTCAGTCCTTCATCTCCATCCTCCTCCCGGGGACCTGTAGGACATGACTTGTGCACGTTGTTTCATAGGCTGTGGTGGTGCCCCTGTGTTTGCGTTTTATGAGGGGTGAAGGAAAGCGGGGCTAGGGGGCTCAGACAGGCCTACTGATTTGGTTGCTGTGTGGTCAGTGGAGCTACAGGTGAAGAGACCTCTGATGCCTGTCCAGCTGAGTCCCGAGCAGGTGGGCCTGGAGATGTTGTGTCTTTGTGGGCAGCTGGACCTCCTCATCAGGGCGCAGATGCAGCAGGTAGGGTGACCTGAGCACTAAATGCAATACTTCCCACAATTGTTGACAAAAGCTCACATATATCCCCTCTAGTCTCTCCTTAGTGTTTTTTGTGACATTTAAGTAAATGTCACAAAAATGAATTAGCCCTCCATCAGCTCAACCAATGCAAATGAACAGACATCTTGGAAGTATAATGCATGAACTAATGCACAATGACAAAAGTCAACTCAATTTGCATTGGGTTTGCAGTACCTTCGTTACATCCCCTAACGTAGGCCATGCATCATGCTGTATGACTGGCTGTATGTGGGCTGATGTACAAATGAATGTCCATACTACGACAGTTAGGACTCATAAAGTGTCCATTTTTTTCAGCAGTGATTCTTTAGTTTTATACAAAATAAAGCTCCTCCTAAAATGTGTTGTGCCATAATTTACACCATTGAATGGAAACCCATCAGGATTTGTCTGTGGCGCTACAGTCTGTACATATCCATTGCCCACTTCACACAATGGCGTAAGGACAGTCGCCTCCTTCTCAGCGTCACCAAGACAAAGGAACTAATTCTGGACATACGCCATTAACCCTCCACCCCTCATTGCCCCTTCTCCATAAACAGCCAACCAGTAAAAATTGTTGACAGCTTCAAGTACCTCGGTATCACTATGGACAATAAACTGAGTTTTGAGCACCACGTCACAAACATCCACACATCCACAAACAATGTCAACAAAGAATTTTAAACTCAGGACTTTTATCAGTCAAACCACACTGCTTCTCCTGTATGGTAGTACCATTGAACCCATCCTCTTGTACTGTGCTACCTGCTGCTTCACCATGCTCCCTCTCATCAATAAGAAAAAGACACCTCCTCCAAAATAATAGGTCTTCCCACTCCCAACATGCCAGCCCTCATTAATAACGCCACTGTTCGTAGACAATCTACCATAGTACAAAATCCCAGCCACCCTCTCAACTCATGCTTCACCCGTCTCCCATCTGGCTGTAGATACAGAGAGCTGCTCTACAAAAAGGCACGCTTCGGAAAAAGTTTTATATCCTGCGCTATAAGAGCGTTAAACTCACAGTCAAGTTAATAATGTCACTTTTGTATTATGTGTAGATATGTGTATATTGTCCATATATGTCTATATATGTGTGTACTATGCGTAGTTTGCATGTAGAATTCATAATGAAGGTGCTCTATGTACAGACTGTGAAAGCAAATTTCCTCCACTGAGGACAATAAAGAATGAATCTGAATCAGAATCAGTACCACTTCAGCAAAACAAATTAGGGAAACTGCACTACTTGTTGCCTTTAATTTTAGTTGGTGCCACCAGCCAAGAGCAAAATCTAGATAATTTATATTTAGGCCAAGCGGACTCAATTTTCTTTGCAGGTTTTTGTCTCTGCCTTCCTCAACATGTGTCAAATTCTCATTCTTTCATATGCTCTTGTGATCCTGTCCCTGAATGTAATTCTGACATTTATGACAGCACTCAAAAGCAGCATTTGACACAAGGAAGTCATTGCCAGCATGAACATGATATTCCTCAACATCATAAGACTTATAAACTGGTTTCATGTCCAGTGTGGAGTCTGTCATGATTCTGTATAGGTGCTCCTTCTCTTATCCTGTGATTCATAGTTTGTATGTTGAAGTTTCAGGAGCAGTTAGGACAAGGCTGTAGCCCAGAGG
This sequence comes from Lepomis gibbosus, assembly GCA_029875015.1. Taxonomy (NCBI): domain Eukaryota; kingdom Metazoa; phylum Chordata; class Actinopteri; order Centrarchiformes; family Centrarchidae; genus Lepomis; species Lepomis gibbosus. The sequence goes on along the minus strand of JAPMOB010225395.1, from coordinate 6,060 downwards.
AGTCTGACACATTCCAGGCTCAAGGTCAGTATGACAAAACAGTGTTTTAATTGGACTTGGAAATCTCCCATATGTTTGATGTTTTTCTGTTACATTCTTAAAGGATCAGAGATTCTTGACCAGATGCTGCAGTGCCTTGAACATCTACCAAAGCCTATGCCACAGCTGGAGGTATCACATCTAATAATTATTGTCCAAATAAAATAGGAACCTGACTTTATGGCATGCCATGGAATACCAGAGCATTCATTTCACACGCCTAAATGTGCTTGAAATAAAAAGACTGTTTTAACTGTCACATGCTGTTCCAGAGGTTAGTGGATTTATGTGTTTCCTCAGGACTACCTGGACATGGTGGGTCTATCAGCAATGTTTCCTCGTGTAGAGGTGTTCCTCATCCAAGGCAGCCCAGTGGACATGCTGGAGAGGCCGCCAATGGACGGTAAGCAATCCAGCTGAGGAGGATATAAATGTGTCCCCAGAAAAGAGGGAGTTCATTTCAAGACACACACACTTTTTGGTAATTGCACTTTACTTGAGTAGCCTGTTTCCATTTATGCGACTTTAATACTTTACTAAAACTCCACTACATTTTGATGGGAAATATTGTAGTTTTTACTACTTTACTAGCTACTCTGCAGATTATGATTTTACACACAGAAGATAGGTTGGATTGATTTATAGAAAATTACGCATTGTTGTAGATTGAACAATTCACTCAAATTGGCTCCAGCTTGACTTTTGATGACATTAAATGCTTCTTACATGTTAATGCATCAATATTAACGAGTGAAATCCAACTGTAACAATGACCACACAGATTTCAAGAAGAGGGCTTTCTAATCACACCACAAATACAACACACTCCTGATTTCCCAAATGAACACAACTAACGTGAGCTGATGCTTCTTTTGCAGAATATTTCTTCCACATTGCCAAACTGAACCAGCTCCTGGTGCTGAGTCAACAGCTAGAAGAAGATATCAGGCACCTTGGGAGTCATAAATACATCGCCCACCAGCTCTCTGTTATATATGTAAGGAGAAAAAAAAACACATTTTCTATCATACATAAACCTCTATGTTTTCAATTCACTATACATTTTGTGCCTTTTTAAAACTTGCTGTTTTGCAGCAAGTCACCAGCTCTTTTAGAGGGATTCAGGCTTTTTCTAAGATAAAGAAAGACATCGAGGCCAACTTCAAACAGATGAAACAGTGTCTAGCGGTAGAGGAAGGCTCCAGGCACGAACCCCAGCTGGCTGCTCACTACATCAACTGGTGAGTTGAAATCCAGTTGGTTCAGTTGGCAGAGATGATTGTTAATGCAGCAATAACAACCATATACTGTTCTCTATGTAGGATATTAGAAATAACTCAAAGCATAACATCAGAGGTATTATCACTACCGGAGGAGCTGACCGAAGACCTTCACCAGGCCGTGACCTTTGTGTCACAGTTCCTGTCCTGACTCACACGGACCAACACCTCTGTAACTATGAATCCTGACATTCCGACGCACCAGGTTTTTCCGGTGGTGACTCCTGCTTCTGAACGAACTGACATTGTTATGACTGTGAAAAGGTGCTACACAATTTGATTCAACTGATTGATGGTGGGATTTTTGGACAGCTTACTTCATTTCCAGATTATTTATGTTTTATGTTGTTCTCCTGGATGTGGCCCAATTTAGTCCCTGTGGTGAGTCAGTTGTTTGAAAATGAATGTAAGCTTGTTGAATCCTTCCTTGCACTACTGTTATGATTTTTTTAGGCTAAAGTGGAATAATAAAATTGAATGCAATAGGAAAATGTGTTTGCTTTCTCCGTGTTATGGGACAGCTGAAGTCTTCATTTCAGACATGTCAGGTAGATCATGTGATCACATCCGAAAATAGAATTTTAAAGGTTGGATATGCGGTTCAAGTCCAATACATGTCTTTTTGTCCAACTGAGCAAATATTTTGTCATGGTCTACTAGCTGTCCCTTCATTGTGTGTTGAAAAAAAATAAATCCAGTGTTTGTACACAGCCTTGGCTCTGTAAATGGAAAACAAAGTGGCTCGATTTGTGTGTCAGGTAACATTAAATGACTTGCCCACCGACATTCAGCTTGCTTTGTAGTTTGCCAAGACGTGTTGCTGTTGGGATGTTGGATGTGTGCATGTTAAATTAACAGCAGCAGCAGCCACAACCTTAGTTACATCACTTGCTGTGTCATCGTTCACTCTATGTGATGGTACATGTCATGGTATTGGATTTCTCCCGAATCGCCTAACCCACCTTTAATGAGTATAACTACTAGTAAAGGCTCCTCTGCCCTCACAATGTGTGTAATAGTACAGCAATGCAACGAGCTAGACATTCTTCCAATAAAGGTTGTGGTATAATAAAAATGAAATGTTAAGTAAAAAGAGAACTAGATTCACAGAGGTTTAGACTAGCTTTTAAATCAGTGAATGCCAGTACTGAAAGACATACTCAGATCCTTTACTTAAGAAAAGGATCTGAGTACTAAGTAAAAGTAGAAATACCATGGTCTAAAAATACTACATTACAAGTACAAGTATTGAAAAGTTAAAAGTATTTTAAGCAAAAGGTATTTTAAGTATGAAAAGTAAAGTACATATTATGCAGAAAGGCTCCTTTCACAGTGTTACATTATTACAGAATATATTATTCTGTTGGCAAAGTAGTACATTTAATAACTGAACTTAAGTACAAATGAGAAGCTTTACATGCATATTTAATTTTCCTTCAATACTTCACTACATTTCAGAGGGCAATATTATACTCTTTACTTCCCTATATTTATCTCACAGAGTTCCTGTAAGTACATTTGTTCATTTTAGATTTTAAATTTTAGTAATAATCAGTTAAAAATATAATGTCTTGCCAAATACTCAAATACAGTATAGAATATATTATAAGTATATAAAACAGTTAGAATGAGGTGCTATTTTATAATAATATTACACGGACATGGGCATTCTGCATAATGAGAACTTTTATTTTTAGGTAAGTTTATTTTTTTGTTTACACATCCACACTTTTACTTCATTAAAATGGTAAATCCAGTACTTTTACTTTGGAATCGTCATATTGTATATTGTATTTACTGTATACCAAATCCACCTACCTCAAGGACATAACAGCTGCACATAATACTTATTTATTCCAGCATCCTTTGCACTATGCTCCATCGCACTGTGTACATGTATGCATGTAGTATGTGTATATATCTCATCCACCCACGACATGTACATAATAATGATAATGAAAATGAATTATAATGATAATAATAATTTACTCCTGCATCCTTTACACTCTGCTCACTGCACTATTTGTTAATCTGCCTATATTGTTTTTGTTTATAGTGTGTATATTGGTGTTCTCTATACTGTTGCCTGTTTGATTTTATTATTGTATTATTGTACGAGTAAGCACATCGTGAGCAACGTACACTCCTGAGTCAAATTCTTCGTATGTGTACACATACCTGGCAAATAAATCTGATTTTGATAATATTTATTATCCCCATACATATGTACATACAGTGCAAAGGAATACATTTTTTACAGTGTAATATTTCTACTTATACTACTAATTTTTTTTAGTATTGGAATACTTCCTCAACACTTAACCCAGCCTTGCGTGAGTAAATAGCGCTCCCTGCTGTCAATTTCTTGCAACATGTTAAATCAGAAAATACCACGACAGCTCCCTTCTGAGTTAACCACCACTGGCCTGGGTAATTAAAATACACGAGAGGGCTAGGTTAAGACATTTTAAACCAAATTAACAGCACTAAAGGTACAATACGGTGAGCTGTATTGTTGTTTATTGATGGCTGTATAAAATCAATACTTTGTAATGACTCATGTCTAATCGATTAGCTCATGTCTGGTGCGTCTGACGCGTCTCTTCCTGCAGATGTGTGCTGAGCGCTGAGGTATGCAGAAAACCCGCAGGTCGCTTTCTGTCTGTCACAGCCGCAAGGGGCGGGACAAACTTGAGAGTGTCGTCTTAGAATCACCAATCACACGAGGTCATTTCGGTTCGTCAGCGAATCAGGATGAGTTAGGCTGTCCAGCAACTTGACTATGAGAGCTGAGGGAAAAGAAGCAGGATATTCGTAGTAAATATTTGAGTTTGTATTAATTTGACAGCCTTTCAAATCATGCATCAATGAACATCAAGGAAGTATGAATCAATGTAAAGACGGTAAGTTTGGAAAGTTTAGGAGCGGTCGACGTCTTCGTCTGTACCAGTTAGACAGTTTTAATCTTTGTTATATTTAACACAACACGTCTACTTTAGGAAATTATTAGTTTTTTAGAAAGAACCTGGCACCCTGCATCATCGTCTCACTGGAGATACAGGCCAGATATTCATTATTATGGCAACCGCCTCTGTCTGTGGAGCAGCGGGGTCAGTATTGTTTCCATAATTTTGGTTGCACAAACTGAAATATCTGTTTTTTTTACTCTACTTCTCAGACCAAACACGGAACACACTGAATTTCCAGATGCAGACACACCTGAGTGTATGAAGGTCTGAGGAGGAGGAGATGATACCGGAGCACACAGCTGCGTCCAGGCAGAAGTACGAGTTTGCGTCCTTGCATGCTAATTTTCTTTTTCCAGTCATGTAATCTTAAATTTTATGTTTTGGACTTTCCAGTAAGAACTCTCGTGATGAGGCAAACTCCTCTGCAGCTGTCAATCATTCAGAGGATGAGTCGGGGAATGAGAACAGACAAAAGAGGGTGGTAGGTGTTTTTCTACTGGTCATTTAGCATGCAAGGTTTCCTCCAAAGAAGCTTAAGTGTATTGGGAGAAGAGCAGAATGATAATACAAGGAAAGTACACGTAATGCATGATACCTACTGAGTGATATTGTGTATTTTATTATAACAAAACTATTGGCCTTTTTCACAGAAGACACTCTCTTACCATACTGGGGCACTTGAACAGAACAGAGCCATAGTTGTTTATTTCATTAGTACCATATGTGCTTTTCTTACTTTGAGAAGTCACAATGAAAAACGCCCATTGCAGGGTTTGATTGGATTTTATAAGAACTGAAACGATTAGTTGATTGTCTATCAGTAAAACATTATTCAACAACTGTTGTGATAGCCTAGTAAGTTGCTGCATTTATTTGTCCTACTATAAATGATTGTAAACTGAATTGAATGAATAATTTGAACTGAATAATTTTGGGCTTTGGACCATTAGACAGACAATTTACTATTTTCTGACATTTTACAGACAAGACAGATAATATTTGGGAGATTAGTCATTTCATGAGTATATTTATTATTACAGCCCCAGATATTTATCAATATTGTTAATGTTTCTCATTGATAAAGCTAAATCTTCCATTTAATTGTGTGTTGAAAGACCTTTCACTAAGCTCGTTAGTGCCCAGGTGGACGAGTGAAGTGTCTGGTGCCTGACTGACTCTTGAATTTGCACCTTGGTCATCAAGGTACTTCAGTGATACCACAGAGGCGTGTTCAGAAATTTGTATTTGGCCTGCTTAGGATGCAGCACACTGGTGTAAAGTCACTAATATTTGAAGCTAAGTTGTTACTAGCCCTTATATTTATTTACTTGCTTATCTGTCACATTTTAAAAACCCACAGAGACGAAGGAAAAGAGCACATAAGGGCTCTGAGAATGTCAAGCGCAAAAGTGCCAAAGCGACCCGCAGCAGTGCTGGCAGGGCAGGAGGCAGCCACTGTAAACGGAGGCAGGTGGAGGCTGTCACCCTGTTCGAGGTGGTCACCATGGGCAGGGGTGCCATGCAGGTGAGACTAACTAACCCTCAACTGTGATATATTTCCTTCAGGTTGGCTTATTTTATGTCATTTGTTAAAGTTTT
>JAPMOB010225393.1:0-12965 GCA_029875015.1 Lepomis gibbosus | reverse complement strand
CACACACACACACACACACACACACAAAGTACCTCCTTACTAAAACTTTCCCTCACTGCCCAAGACATTAGTCATTTGCCTATGAAAACCCATTATATGGCAGCCAATCATCATTGCTCTTACTGAGACAGAGCTCCATGCACAGTATGAGGAGCATCAATCATACACGGAGTACCTATTCACGTGTGAAATTTTTAATATATGTTTAATATGCCTTAATGGGCCAATATATAATGTATGCTCCATGTTCCAGTGTCTTGGCCAGCAGTATTGCAAACATACCTCAAAGTCGTCTCCATTTTAAAGTTAGTTTGTTAATTTGGTCACTCAATAGAAAAGAGGATAACTTAGTCTCTCATACACACACACACACACACAGTGGATAGACAGACAGAGTGAACAGAGTAGGACAAAGAGAATATGGCTCCTTCCAAGTGACAGAAGGATCCATCTTTAGTAATTGTGTCTGCCATACCACTACATGATAGATCCGCACACACAAACAGATGTGATGTCATGGGTCATTAAATCATGGTTTGTTTGTATGTTGGCAGCTCTGTGATGAGGGGACATTAGTGAGAGACTGGCACCAGATTGTTGATGAAGGGAACATAATGAGTGTGACACCAGTGAGGAGTGAGGGCAGGTGTTCTGTCATGTTCTGCAACCTCGACAGAACCAGGCCACTTCCTGTCTTCCGGATGAATGTACACACGGACTGATAGATAAAAATGAGAGCGGAATATTTGGTGCATGAGAACTCATAGTTTTCTTAAGATATACTCCTCTATGGTTGTAAATGCAGCACTGTCTCTTAAAAAAATGCAGAATGCACATATCTGCACTCACAGTCTGCCAAGATGGCATAGCTACACTCTATTATTCCTTTTAGTATGAAAAATGAGCAGTCAATGGATAATATATGAAGCATTAGTATCGTAATGATCATGCTGCCTGGCACTAAAGATTAAATCCATGTTTGCTTTTTCTTTCCACAGGATATTACTTTCCACAAAACCTCTCCGGTATTTTGTTACATCACACAGCAGATACCGACATTACTTCCTCCCTATGCTCTTTTAATGTATTTCGTCTTAGAAAAAAAGAAAGAGAGAGGCTGAAGGAGGCAGAGGCAATCTTAAGAGACAAAATCACTTGATTGAGGAATTCACACTGTTCTATTCTGAATCCTCTCAACGGGTAATACATTTTTAAAGTCAGAATCAGATTGAGATTGCTTTCACAGCTGTAGTTTGGTTCACTTGTTTCAGATTAAAGAAGAACACGATGTATTGTTCCCTTTCACTGTAGCTGTAGTCTGTTTCATGCTCAGGTCACAATCAGGAAGGATGAAAGATCATATCCGGCTTGAGGGATATTAAGCAAATGAAGCAGCTTCTTGGCTCCTGGCAGCCTGAAGAGAGCAACTGGTGACCAATAGTACACACCAGACACACCGTACAGACAGAAGAATTTGTCAAGAGTAATCACTAGGGCTGATATGGGGGAGCAAATGTTAGCAAATAAAATAGGTGCTTTTTTGGAGAGTTGACATGCATAAGGCAGAGGCATATCCTAACATGCGTCATCTTCAAGTTGCCTCGCTGACCCCACTGGTGTGCAGGCTCACATAGAAAACAGCGGTTGCGGGTGTTTCGGTGTGCATCACACTCTCGTGTGTGTTTTTCCAGCCCCGCAGCTACTGAATATTTCCTTGTAAGGTAAGTGATTCAATATGGCTGCGTTGCTTTACATCGTTAGGACAAGGTTTCCACTATCCATTTGACTTTTAGGAGTTTGTGAGAAAGCCCACTCAGATTCAGAATGAGAAATGTTTCATTTAGCCAAGTACAACAGATGCATCAGGAATGTGATGCAATTAATCCATGCTGATCTGACAGAAACCCAGTACTCACTGCAAGACTGACCCCCCGCAGGTGAAACAGCAAAAGTTCATAAGTTAGAAAGGGAAAGAAAGCTGGTCAATATGATAAAGTGGCAGAATCTGTGTGTGTCTTCCAGCTGACCCGAAGTCCCACAGAGAGCAGCGTGCCAACACTGATTAGAAGAATAGACAGGAAGAAAAACAGCTAGGATTAAGCTGCCTTTCAGTGTGTTTGTGTGTGTATGTGTGTTTGTGTGTTTCTGCAGTATCTGGTATCTGATGTTTACCTGAGAAACGGCCAAAACTACAAGGACAAGATAGAGGGGAATAAAAGGATGAAAAAATGAGTCTTTAGATTGAAAGTCTCTGAATAGAGTTCAAATACCTCTATCGGGTCCCACACACATACATAAGCACAAATGTATCATGTGCCTACAGACAAACACACATAGTAATTTTCCACAGTAGAAAGACAGTCAAGATAAAGCAACTGTTTCTCTGAACGATCGCTACAATGTCAGTATGAGCAATGTGTTATTTTCACACTCAAGTGCAAACCCAGAATAACAATGTGCCCAATTGCGCTCCGCTATGCATGAAGTGTTTTCTCTTGTTCTCTCACGGTGGCTTTTAATTAAGACCCCATTCAAATCGTCACAGCAAAATTCTAATCATCAAAAGGTTTGTTACTTTCCAAAAGTTTGTCTAACAATGTCTGAATGTATTGTACAGTCTAAGACATACTAATAACGTTCCACATCCACTGGGATTAGGGATGAAGAAAGAGTCAAAATGTTCTTCCACATAAGGAGAGTGAAGATAATTAAAATCAAAGTACTCTTTTTCTCTTTTTGAATTCTGTTGGTCAAGTTAACACTTTTTTAGTTGCATTTTTCGTAATAGCATAAACTCCTCAAACGTTTTAAAGGTTCAGTGTTTAACAATTTTGAGGATCTATCGACAGAAATGCAATATAAGATCCATAACTATGTTTTCAGTGGTGTGTAAAGACCTTAAATAATAAACCATTATGTTTTTATTACCTTAGAATGAGCCATTTATATCTACATAACCTTGGGCACCCCCTTCCATCAGCACGTTGCATCGTCATGTTTCTACAGTAACTGAAACGGACAAGCAGCACTACAGAGCGCGTTTCGTCACTACATTCTTCTTGTTCTACTTCTGGTAGAATTCAGGCAGTGCAGACACTCATCACTATGCTTAATACGTTTGTTAGAAGAAGAAGAAGTAGTAATAATATACAGCAGGGGTCTGCAAATAAGTTTTGCATCAGAGCAGTATTTTAGTACCATTAGATGGCGGATGAGAATATAAATCATGAGACTGACTTGCATGAAAATGTGGATTGGTTAGCTCAGTCAGTAAGGTGTAGGACCTGCAACCCAAGGGTCGAGATCCCACCTTGGGATAAGTTTTTTTTTCTCTCATGCATGTACTGCACTGTTTTTGTTTCGGTGTTTGATCCACATCCATGAACCTACGGTCACTTTTCCATACTCCCCAGTATCTCTAGGCAGGACATTGAGGGGAATCACGGTCTCTGTGGGCTCTTTCAGAGGTGTGTCAAGCAGGCTACAGACTCTTTTAATGTCGTTCAGAATTTTTCAAAGTAAAAGCTCAGTTTAAGTCCAAATATTGCATTACAGTAAACACTTCTAAGACTTTTATTTTGTAAGCAAAACAACTGAAGAGGAAGTGAGTATGTGAGTAAATGTTGCTGTCATGACTTAGATCTATTTCAGCACCACTAACAAAATATTTATTTATTTATATTTTTTGCCGCTATCAAAGCACCGTAATCTGGCAGCGGGCCAGGTATTATTACTGGCGGGCAGTTTTGGCGAGGGTCCATAATCACAGAGAGAATGAATGTGTTTCCCTTGTCAACGTCTATTATGTGGTTTATAATGGACTGTGGTGCAGAAACAGTGACAGTGTTTCACAATCTTGGCTTACATTTTCCATGTTGTCTGTCAGAGGCAAAGTCACAATAATATCTGTTTTACTGAATAATTCAGTAAATATCATTTCTTAATAAATCTACCTAAAGAAACCTCATTTCTTGACTGGCCACTCTCTGCTGTCTCAGAAGAGACACGTTTTGTGCTGTTGTCAGCCACTGTAGCTGACCTACGCTCTTTGAAAGGGTAGGGGGCAGTGATAGACCCGACAGATGGTTGCAATTCACAACCCTTACCACTAGATCCCACTAAATCTTACACACTGAACCTTTAACTAATGCCAACATATCGCTGACTGTACAGTTGTACAGTTTCCATCAACCATTAAGAAATATGTGGGTTTAATTGTGGGTTTGTCAATGGTTGGATGTACGTAGACTGAGCAACATCTGTTGATAAATGACCACGGTTGGTCCCGCAAGTTTGGTGCAACCGTGGCACAGGTCACAGAGACATTTTTACAGCAAGGTGGGATGCCTTTTTACGCTAACACTGTTAATTATTTGACAAACTCCACAAAATGGACCAGAAAACCACTGGATGTCCCTGAAGGACTGACTCCACATAGTTGAAATATGCAGGTAGACCACGTACCCGTTGACTGCAGTCAGAGGCTTCCCCAGTAAACGGTACAGTGAAGCGTTACAAACAAAGAGGGAGATATCACCACATCATTAACCGTTTTTCCATATAGTCTTGTCTGAAGTGAGATTTTTTTAATGTGTAGATAATATAAAACATTTCCTAGCTTGCTCCTGCCCTTGCAGCGAATTGCATGCACAATGCACCTGCCACTTAAAATAGTCAATTCAGGTAATAATTCAAGAATAAGTACGAATGTGGGGAGCTATCATTTTAAGATGTCTAGGACTTTGCTCTCTAGTAATATACAATCCTTTCAATTCCCCTCTATACCTGAATACATCAAAAGTGATAGTGATAGGGAGACAGCCGGCATTGACTTGATTTCCATGAGTAATGTTCACTTGGCACAGAAAGGTTGAGTGAAACAGAGAGGAGGGAGGACAGAGAGAGGCAGAAGTCACATAGCATTTAAACTCTCAACATGCTGTCCTACATTATCTCGCCGACATTCAGACAAGACGATGTTTCTTTTGGAACCTATAGAGAGCTCAGTGCTTCTTATGCACAGGAGGTCATAAGTCAAAAGTTTCTACAATATTCCTGACTGGGGTGCCTACACTTGTTATCATAGGTTACTGAAAATGTAATATTCTCCCAGCTAATTTATTCAGTTTTAATTACATTTTGGAAACATTCCAGTCTAGTTTTAGGCTGCTTCCCTGAATTCGAGACAGCTTCTGAGAGAGTCACATACTACCTTCTTTGGAAAAAAAGTTAAAAAAGAATGTGATCTTATACATTTTGGATCTTCGTGGTCTATTGTCCAGGCAGTACATCCTGACCTGCTTCAGCAAAGGTGTTGGCATTTCAGACACAACACTACCATGGTTCAACAGACATCATAGAGCAATCCGTATCTTAACAGGTTAGACAACCTTTATCTGCTATTACAACACACAGCCTAGTGACCTTTGTTGTAAGCACCATCTCGTTTTCTCTATAAATTCTTCCACAGAGAGAAATTTTTACACAAGAGTCTAGGAATTTGAAATAAAAAAATGTCCTTTTGCTCCCCGACTGCTCCAAAGCTATACACAGTGTCAACAAGGGGAATTTTAATACGAGCTGTATTAAAGAGACCGGGGGTGTTCTCGATTCAACCTTTGATGAGCCGTTCACAAAGGTTATGTGGTCATGCCTCTATAACCAGCTGAGAGTTATTTTGAAAATGAAACCCTTCCTAGGACACATATTTCCTCTCAATTAGGCCATTGTAACTGCAGTTCTTTTGCCTCGCTCAAATGTCCCTTTTAGACCTGCAGCTAATCCAGACCAGAATGCTCACACCAGTTTTCATTTCCCTGTTCAGTCTCCCTGTAAGGCTTGAAGTTCTTTTACTGATAGTTCTAAAGCGTAGCGTGATTTAGCTCCTGGCTACATTACTGAACTTTTCACATTGGCCTCCTCTGGCAGAACCTCCTGTGTGTCCCACAGTCTGGACTCATGGGGACAGGTCTCCATTTGGTTTCAATAGTGTGTATTAATAACACTAACTCAATCAGGTCGGCAGTTAATACAAATTTGGTTTCAGAGCCAGTTCTTAGATAAATTCCTTATTCTGTTTTTATTCATTTATTATGCATTACTGTTCTATAATAGCCTTGTTATAAATCAGTAACCTCCGCTGATCAGCACAGCAGGAACACTTGTTCAACCAAACTGAAATCTCAGCTAAAGTTAATTCTTGTAAGTCCAAGATTCAAAAAAGTATTAATTTATTTATTAATCATTCTGGATTCTGTTATGGTTACATATTTGCCAAGCTGCCCATTAAAATGCAAAAAACTCCTGCTGAATGCTGCATCAAAAACTACGCCACAGTACATATGTATATACATATATACATAGTATTAGTACATTCCACACTTACCATCTCCTTGGCAACGAAGTGGTCCAACAGTGAGCTTGGCCTCAGAGCCCGACCTGTTGGTGTCACCCACAGCAACCTGGCTCACTGGCAGGTGTTCCTTGTACACCAACAGACCCGAATCTTCTCTCCTTTAAGATGAGTGGAAAGAAACATGCAGACAGAGGCAAGAAGAGATTGTAGGTTAAACAATGTTTCATCTCTTCATACTTTTTAAATCTGCAATTTTTTTGCATCTTTTGCTGTTGAACCTTGTTGTATTGTTCACGTATGTGATGGTATGGCTACACTATTCAATCAAATAAGGCAGCTATAAAACACTCTACAGGCTCTGTGGAGTCTGTCCTTAGTTTGACTGGAACTACAGTTGTCATCAACATAATCATTTTATATACACACATATGTAGTAAACATGCCTTCATTCAATAGTAGTTCATTAAGAATGATGTCCTCAGACCTTTAATCAGCAGATTTCAGAAACAGCCTCAAGCCACATATCTTTCTAAACTGTCAACAGAAAAGGAGGGTGAAACAACTCTTGATGACAGTCATGCTGGCAGAAAAACAATACTACAACTCAACAGCAGTCATACACTTCAAGAAATCATTTTTGCACAAATAGCCTGAAAAGTTTATGTATCATGTTAATTGTATTTGTGGTATTGTAAATTCCACAAAGATCAATGTAAGTAAAAAATCTAAATATAAAATATATTTTTCAATTCATGGCATTTTTTTAGGTTGATGCAGGGGGGGGCTTGTCAGATATTTATTCAGCATACATGCATGACGCCTGCTGTTTGTTGACGGCAGCGCCTGTCGACCTGTTGACAGAATGCAGCATGAAAGCCGCTGAAATGTTTGATATCTTACTTCATGCATAATGTCAGGGGCAATTCTGCAATACTGCTGCCTTTAAATGACCTGACTATTTTATCCCCGTGATTACTCTGCTGGTGAAATAAAGTCCTGCTGAGAGGGTCAACCTCTGTTTCTCTCCCTCTACCATCTGTGACAGTCGTCCTGTGCGTGGGCCTATTACACGTGCACACTCTTCTCTCTCTCTTTGTCCTCTCTGGGTGATGCAGGCAGAGTTTCTAGTGCTTGCGCTGTTAACAACAGAGATGTTGATTGGCTTGACATGACCTATCCACTAAGGAGGGAACCCCCTGTTCTGGGTCAGAGACATGGATTGATTTTCTGTGTCCCAGAAACTTAAACAAATAAAAAAATACAGTAAGTGAGAGGCCCAACGCAAGAGCGTACAGTGTGGGCTGGTGCTGATTTGAACCTCTAAAATAAAACACGTGGTTACCACATGGTACCAAAACTACTTGTTTAGGTTTAGGAAAAGATCATGGTTTGAGTTAAAATACGTACGTTAGTTACACAAGTTGAGTTACATAACTTCATTTACATATGTATGTAAAAATGTATGGGTGAAAGACCTGTGTTTGACCACCCCAACCTCCCCCCACATATTTTTTTGATGCTGTTTATACTACTTCACCTGACTTCGATGCCACATCACATCATTACAGTAGAGTGACACCTCCAGAAATGATACAGCGTCATAGTTAGAAGCGTACCACCACTGACCAGGCTGCTGTGTTTGACAGGCTGGGGGTGAGAACGGGTTATAGCTGTCAAACAGAAGTGATTCTGATTTTGAAATGAAGAAAGGAAGGCTAAAGTTGAAGATGAAATATGTAGCCTATTTATATTTGAGGCACAACATGCATAACAAACAATATGGGAGAATATGCTTTGAGTGAATCATAAAGAATTAAATCAGTAGAACTGAACTGATATCCCAATACTACAAACATTAAAAATATAAATCACAGCCTCTAAAGTGGAAATGAGTTTGACTAGGACATGTTCTAAATTATTCACAGAACAATTTGATCTGAATTGTTTGCCATTCATTGCAGTTCGGAAATGAAACAGTAAGATGTAATACATGGCTTTGTGTATGTATGTATGTGTGCGTGCATGCGGCGTGTGTGTGTGTGTTTCTACGTGCTCCAAAAAATATCAGTAATGAGTGGAAATAGAGTTATATGTGTAATATTTCAAAAACTCACTCAGCCAAACAATGAGACATTAATGCATACAATATTAATGGACAGAACGAGACAGAGTAAGACTTATTTGTAATCTCATCAGTTTTAGAGACGAGGGGAGAGACAGGAAAGTAAATGAAATCTCTCCTTCTCGTTACTTACAGTGTGCACACACATGCAGACAGCATTTGTTTAGTGAGAATATCCATCAGATGGCTATAAGAGCTTTGAAACACAAACTGTTGGTTGTGGAGGCAAACATCAATGCATCATTGATGGATGATTCATCATTCAGTCACTTCAGCCTTTGAAGTTAAGACACCTCATCAGACTGTCCAGCTAACGCAGACTCTGAGCTGACACATTAATGCAAACATTAGCATTAGCAGTAGTGACAATTTTAGTTTTAGCACAGTGAAACTGTCCAAAATTCCCATAGGTACAAAATATTTCACTTTTAAGTTCAGCTGATATAGTAACCTGATCATTTTGCACTCTTTCATGCAAGCTCTTCTGTTCTTTGTAAGGGTTATGCAGAGTTTCAGAGATGTTTTCATATGTGAATGTCAACCAAATTGAATGTCTCGGTAACAGAACACGTACTTATGAAACATAATAGGCACTTAATGGGCACATTGACCTTTAAAATATCATTTCACACTTTTAGAAACAATTGCATGTCTAAAAATATTAATATTGCTATATGTAAGTTCAACCAGTTCCTCTGATCAGCTGAGGAAATCTTAGGGTGGGCTAACTCATTTAAAATGACAACAGCTCTGGTGGGTGCAGTGCAGAGCAGGAGGGAACCGTAGCTGAGAGTCCAGACACAACTGTAAACAAATATAAACTCTTGGTTGCAGATGTCAAGCTTGCTTACTACTGGTATCCTATTAAGATAGGTATGTTATCATTTGCAATTAGATGAAAGGGACACATTGTTTAACTGATTCCTTACACTTTTTTGTAAATGTACCACTCTTTCTACATCCCCATGCACACTGTTTCAGTCTGTGGAAACATTTAAAGCGTTACAGACGTGCTGTACCTAGCTAAGCTATCACTGGAAAAAAAAAATTAGCAAACAGTGTTATGGTTTTGTAAAGTTAACAATTAAAAAAAACAGACAATGTTTCTTTAGCCATCATTTTCAGGTGAAACTCTGGGGTAAATGTATTTTTACAGAGTATATGAACCTCTGTTAACCCAAATGTATAAACTGAAGTGGGATGGACACAGCTGGATTCTCAAAGGAGTGCACAGCAGAATGACGTAAATAAATAGATGTGCTGACTCAGCTGGATGGATGTTCCTGTATGACCTGCCATGCTCCACTGCAGTGGCAGGACATGGTGTGACTGGAAACCGTTCACTGCCAGCTTTTTCTGCACTTTAATTACTTTAATTACATTAAATGCAAAACTAAAACTGTAGGGAAGTTAATCAATAAAATACAAATTGTTTGTGCCCCTGCTCAACTTTTCCATGATAGTCTGACTTACCATTGTTTGTGGTCTGCGTCACAGTTGCAGTCGTACTTGGGGTCAGTGCAGTTCCTGTCGATGCCACAGGCGCATTTCTGGATGCCAGGCCCTGAGCCTCCCCAGTAGAAGTGCTTCTCGCTGCCCCGACCGACCCACCACGTGTAAGGGGTCCCATCTGGGGAGCAAACACAAAAGCACACACAAACAAAAGACAACGTGTAAGTTTCTTTCCAAAAAACAAGAACAGTCATCTCCCTACTGATTTCTGGCTGAATACTGCAATGTCTCCCTCACAGAAAAGTAGAGCAGACACGAAAACACAAACTTTTGCGAAGGCAATTAAGTTGTGTTACTAAACTGTCCAAACAAACTCCCATTACAAGTGATTAATTATTAAATCATTAACTGTTTGAGGCTTTTGTCACATTAATGTGATTTATATTGACAGCAAGCAGCTGCATGGTGAATGTAATTCATTTGCTCAACATGTTTTCCACAGCTGGATGGTAAATGCCTTGGAGACTGGCAGGCACTCTTAAGTCAGAGATCACACCTGTGATTTTAGAGATCTACTAAAACACAGAATCAGTACTACATTCATATTCATCTTTTGAATTATTGCATGTGAATATGTGTGTGTGTGTATGTGTGTGTATATTAGTGTTTGTGTGAAAGTAGGTACTTCTGAGCACACATGTTGACACATAAACACCTCTTCTTTGTGCCTGTGAGTATGTGTGATTTAGTGAGTGGATGAAAGGTGAAGGATCGTTGCTTTCCAATAAGAAATGTAATATTGTTTTCTTTACCTTGGATAACATATGAGACAGGAACTAGGCAGAGAGATAGGTGTAAATTTTTGGTGCCTGGAAATACATCACAATAACAGCAAGAGAGAATGAAACAATATTACGCCCCCCTCTGCCCTTTATTCCAGGAAAATAAGCATTGTCAATATCGCTTTGTCAAATTCCGAGAGACAATTCGGAGACAATGAAATCTCCCGGGACACATTTTTTACAGGAGGGGATTGAAGTGGACTTTTGATGCAGCACAATTGCATTGAGAGGCGTGATATACTGTATTATTACACTTTAGATTTTCTGAACTGGGGCTAAACTCCGAAGCTACGGATGTGTCTGTTTATATTCTGTGTGCGCGCGTGTGTTTGGCCTTGGTGACCTGTGGGTTTTATTGTCCTCATAAAGAGAATTAGCCTCATCTCTCTTCAGGCCACTGTTCAGACAAGCCATTGTCAATAGGATTAACACTGCCTCCTCATGAGACTTCACAATCCTCTCCCTTTGTGTGGACCCGTATGTGAGTGTGTGTGATTGTGTTGTTGCACTTCTCTATAAGGGAGGACCAAGTTTGAATTTAAGGCCTTCACAGATAGGTCAGTGAGGTCCCCAACCAAGCTAAGCCCCCAGCTTCCCGAAACACCAAATGTCTTGCCCCTCAGCCCAATTAGTGAGTGTCAAGTAATTGTCCTTGAGGCCACTTTTCTAAGTCAACGGCAATTGGGTGCAGTTATGTTGCCTCTCGGTCTTGTGTAACTATGGTGAAAAATAGAGTAAAACAAGTCGTCCGGACAACATGGCTGCCACAAAGGCTGGGCAATAAAACAACAACAATAATTATCACAATATAATTTTACTCAATAACAATATAACAAATGTTCAATATACTGTCAATAAATATTTGATTTAATTCATTAGAATCACAATCGAATTAGCACTTAATTATTCTATTAATAATTTATTTTGTTGATAATTATAATGATAATAATGATTTCACATTTATTGTGATAATTATCAATATCAAATGATTTGAAATATTTTTATCGTGATAACATTTCGCCCAGCCCTAGTTGCCACTTGTGCAAAGCGATAATAAATGAAAATGCTCCAGCAGTCAGACATCTCCACTTCAGGCCATCTTCAGGTAACGTTGAAAAGACAACTGTCGATCACTTCTTGTCTCTGTGTTTCTCGTTCTTTGTCATTCATTATGTTGTGTTTTATCAGTCATTCATTCCTTCCATGTTTCCCGTTTTATTTTGAGGTTATAGTTGAATTTGG
Source organism: Lepomis gibbosus (assembly GCA_029875015.1). Taxonomy (NCBI): domain Eukaryota; kingdom Metazoa; phylum Chordata; class Actinopteri; order Centrarchiformes; family Centrarchidae; genus Lepomis; species Lepomis gibbosus. The sequence goes on along the minus strand of JAPMOB010225393.1, from coordinate 952 downwards.
CCTTGTCTAGCTTTGCTTCCTGCCATGTCTAAACACCCTTCCCTCTCTGTTTCTGTATACAAGTCTGCGTCTTATTTTTGTTTCTTGTTGCTTCATCTCTGTTTGTTGTCTAGTGTCACTGCCTGTTCTCGGAATGTTTCTGTCTTGTGTTTGATTCATTCTTGGATTCCGAGCAGTTTTGGATTTCTGTTAATTCCTGTTCTTTGGATTTGTTTATTCACTGGACTGTGTTTGTTTCCTGTGACTGCCCTTGACAAAACCTAACAAGTAGAGGAGAGGAGAGGAGAGGAGAGGAGAGGAGAGGAGAGGAGGCGTAGGAGTAACAGCAGGGCATCAGGTGGGATGGGAGCTGTGTTTTGTGCCAGTTTAAGTCTCCTGTGTGATTCTGTTTAAGCTCTGCCAAATGAGGAGTGGAGAGTGAGGAAGAGGGTGGAGGGGGAGATGAGAGTACGACAGCATGGATGGATGGAGATATATGGGAGAAGAGCTAGACTGATACTGGCAGGGAGTTCATATGGAGAGTTGCAGAGAGAGGGCACTGCCAAGATGAGGCACAGTAGCATGTTTGTTTGTGTGTGTGGGTGAGTGTGAGAGGGTGTGTGAGAGAGTGTGTGTGTGTGTGTGTATAAAAGTCCTGAGTTTAAAAAGCACTAGAGTATGATTCGTCTTAAGAGTGGTAGCTGTATGCGTCTCTTTTAATGCAACATGACATCAGACGAAAAGTAGCACTTCTGGTTTGAACTTTGAAATGCCGGAGTAGTCTCGGTGGGGCAAAAGAATGAAATAAAAATGTTAAAGAGCAAAGGATTAAAAAAGATTTTTGTAAAATGAAGGCAGTGAAAGAGACTGATGTAAGCCTTGTCTTGGGAATTGTAGCACTGCTCTGTGGGATGGATGTGTTCCCACAACCGTTTACCACATTAAAGGATCAGTCCTGTTTACTACATCTTCC
>JAPMOB010225385.1:0-26665 GCA_029875015.1 Lepomis gibbosus | reverse complement strand
TAAGTGAAGTGAAAATCATAAGTTCTTGTTTGCGCAACACGACCCACAAAAATTCAATTAATTTATATTGATATAAAAGAGAGACAATGATTTAGAATTTAGAAGCTTTAATAGTTGGATATTCCCTCTTAGTTCAAATGAAATCTAAACCCTTGCTTACACTCAATTTCCTTCCTTTCCTCCTTCCCCTCTCTCGTCTCCCTGTGTCCTAGTGAGGAACTGTTTCCGCGTGAGCAGCAGAGGGCGCTCCAAAGCTCACTCTTACAGCCTGCAGGCCAACGACTCCTTCAGCAAGCAGCAGTGGATCACCTGCCTGCGCCAAGCCATTGTCCAGTCACGAGACAGCACTGCCCAGACCCGCCAGTCGCAGCTCTCCCCTCACCCTGATCCCGCCCTGTATCACATAGCCGAGCTCAGCCTCAGCTCGGACGCAGAAATGGCAGACCATACCAGTCGCTGACTGTAAGACTGATCATCAGGAGGCCTGGGGACGGTCTATATCTGTACATTGACATTGGAGAAAACAAAATAATGACTATCTATGAGAGATGGTTGTGCTTAGACACACGCATAGAATTTCCTACAAGGATCATTTTCTCTTCTTGCATTTTCTAATGGATTGTGTGATGGGTGATGTGTACTGTGCGGCTTGGGAACAGTATTATTGAATGTGAATTTACTGTGTAAAATGTTTGTGTTCATTGTTTTTTTTCGTTTTTAAAATAAACTGACACTTAAAGGTTTGTTGATATACTCATGGCAAAGTGCACAAAGACGAGTCTAAGGATAGCTAACAGGATCTNCTCTTTCCCTCTCTCTCTCTCTCTCTGACACCGGTGACAGGGCAGGGGAGAGAGGTAGACTTTCAGTTCTAGCCTACAGACACACAGTGAAACAGTAGACGTCCCCTTATGCATTTTTAACAGCTCAGCAGGTGATGGGAACAGTTTGGTGGGGACAGTGTGTCCACAGATAGAGTGACCAAGTGATCAGGTGAGTCAAAGCCGCTCTGTTTATTTGCTAATTTTACAATATTTGTCAAGTGTTATGTGCAAACTAACTTTGTTTGCAAGATTTTATCCTTTACCTGGAAAAAACGCAATGTGAGTGCAGCTTTGGCTTCGATAACGTCTTATAACACTGCTCGTGAGAGTGCCATGTTCTGCTTTATTGGTTTTATAATTGACTATTTAAGCAATGAACACTAGAGATGAGGTCTCCAGAATTCTCTTTTTGTAAATACATTTCCTGAAAGCGATATGTTAAGAACTGGATTCACTGAGCTCTCTGTCAGACCTTGACTTTTCTGAGCTGTTCTGCACGCTTTAATTACAAGAATTGTGAGCCAGAGTGGATCAACTTGATCTATTCAAGATTTACCTTAAGGGGATGCTCCTAAATTGCTTTCCTAAATGAATATTTTTCCCTCAGCTGTGAATGACATCCCTCTTCATTTTCCTGGAAAGAGATGATAATACTCTATCATGTGCTACATTCATTAAAAAAAAGCGGACTCTTTTCTCTCTGTCAGACCACTTATGAACTACCATCACGTTCTGCTCACCTTTGACCCTGCATGTGAAAAGAAACAGAGGTGGTGCAACCCACTGTGCTATCATTTGTTTGGGAAGCCCTTCTATCTACCTGAGGATCCCTTTTTCAGACCCTTCTGAGGTTTACTGGTAAAGTAGGATGCCTGGAGCCAGTAGCGTCAACGTGGAGGGCTCTTGTGAGGCCCTGCGTCGAACCCTGGTGTCACAGAACGGCCTACAGAGAGAGACGGCCGACATCTCCCAGTCTGTCCTCTACACCTCACTGATGGGCCTGCTTCTGGTCGCTGACAACGAGGTGTGCAAAACACAAAATTGTGCAGCCCTTTTGTTTAAGCTCAGACCTTCAAGTCTGGTAGTCTTGAAAGTTTGTTCGTATTGTGGTATTTATGGGGTGCTCATCAGACGAACATAAACACAGACAGAGAAATCGTGTAAAGGAATTAATGGAGAGTACACATCAACACACACGTGTTTCAGCACCTGTCAGCACTCCTTGGTCTCTAATAGGATGAATGCTTGAGGCTGACCTCCTTTTAGCCACTCTTGTTATGTCAATGACATAAGAAGGCTAAATCTGTCCTACTAGTGCTGTACACACACTGACATTGCAGGGTTAAAGCAGACAGACAGCGCCGTGTCTTACAGACACTGCCAGAGGTCAAATAGTAGGACACACTTGCAGTGAACTACATGTGTATACAAATTAAAAATAGGAGAAAGACTTGCAGAAATAACCGCTCAGTAGTTCAGGTCAATAGCTTCCTGTGTTGTCTTTATTTTCCAGAAAGAGCAGCTCACCTTAGGAAGTGGAAGGGTTGGCCTCAGAAACATAGGAAACACAGTGAGTGTTTAATGATGTGGGTTAAGCAGAGTCCTTAAAGAAATCCTTACAAAGCTACCAGAATTATTATTTTTTCATTAACATGTTCACTTTCCCCTATACATTGTTCCAACTTAGTGTTTCCTAAATGCAGTAGTCCAGTGTTTGTCTCATACACATGGCCTGCGAGACTACTGCCTCCTCAAGTCCTACAGGGATGAGAAGTTCTCCAAAGAGGAGGCTAAGCTCATGGAAGGTACGCTCCTGCTGCTCCCTCCTCTTCCTATTATCCCTCCCATGTTATGTTTTCATTTGTCCTCACTGCTCCTTGTCAACCTGTGCCAGCTTTCTCTCAGGTGCTGTCAGGCCTTTGGGATGTAAATGAAGAACAGACGGTTGTAAATCCACGACAGTTTTACAATATTTTCAAGGGTGCAGTGCCCTACTTCAGTGGTTACAGGTGAGAATATAGATGATGGTTTTGATTTTTCCTCAAGGTTGACTGCATCTATCCATGAGATTTTTGTGCAAACCCCATTACTGTTGTGTAATGGCAAACAGGAAGTGTAAACTATTTGCCACCAGCAGTGATGCTTTTTTTGGTTTTGAAGTTGAAACTTGCATAGAAAAATACACGTTACATCTGCCTGTGTCTCTGTGTTCAGTCAACAAGATGCACAAGAGTTCCTCAGGTTCCTATTGGACAAGCTGCACACAGAAATCAACCGCAGACCCTACATTCGACGAACAGGGAAGGAGCCTGAACAAAAATATGCCAGATTTAGGTGTGTATGTTTATATGGAAAACATTCTATGCTTGAAACATTGATATCCATATTTTGTTCTCTTTCTTTCAATTGTCTCTCATCCTCCCTTAGGATTTCGGAAGAGGCGGCGGCCATGTGGAAGAAGCACTTGGAGAGAGATGACAGCAGAATAGTAGGTGAGGGGAGCAATTCATCACTTTCATCTGGATCATTAAATGAGGGCAACCACTGATCATTCTCACTGCCCTTCTCGCAGACCTGTTCTCAGGCCAACTGCGGAGCTCGCTGCATTGCTCAGTGTGCTCCCACTACTCCAACACATTTGATGTGTTCTGTGATCTGTCACTGCCCATCCCCAAGAGGAGCTCTGCTGGGGAGGTCACGCTGAGGGAGTGCCTGGACCTCTTCTCTCAAGAGGAGAAACTGGACAAGGAGAATTCACCAGTGAGTTAACACAGAGAGTGCGAAACCTATGGATTACAACACTTCGAGGCGTCTCTCACTTTAGGGTCAAAGGTTAATGATATGGACACGGTGAGCTAGAAATAGTTTATTCCAAAACTGAATTTTAATATTGATCTGTAACCTATATATTTTTGTTGTATTAATTTTTTAAAATCATTGTTTGTTTCCTGCAGCCGGCATCCCTGATTACATACCTCATTCATCTCCTATAACACCCAGTGCGTCTAAATGTAACACATATAATCAGATAATGCAAGGCAAAGCAAACAAAACATAACAACAGCGGATAAAAGAAACATAAAAGTGTCAATCGAATCTGGTAGACATACAAGGATGTAAATGATTTTGTACCTGATTTCAAACTGATACAGAGAGAGGGATCTCTATATTAAATTGTATAATGATATTGTATCAATCAAATATATAGAACTGTAATACAAAGTTAAATAACAAGAGTGGTGGATCACACTGGCCTCAATATTTCTGCTGCTTTTAACAATTTTTTTTGTATATGTGCATTTGTTTCAGATGTGTGAGAGGTGTAACAGGCATACAGAGTGCACCAAGCGGCTGTCCATCCAAAGGTTTCCCCAGGTTATTGTGATCCGTATCCTTGGCCGCAAATCTTACTTAGTTTACTAACCTTATTATCACTAAGTGATGTCTTTGTGCAGGAAGTTATGATGATGCTTAACAGTAATGATCAGATCTGAATCGTTTTACGATGTCACGGTGGTCCATCAGTAAAAGCACAGTGTTTGTGTCCTTCCCTCTCACTAACCTGGACCTTGGACCCTACGGACCCGTCGACTGTGGTAACACAACCATACCTTTCTTTCAATATGGCCTTGTGCATTTCTCATGTGTTACTGTGTATGATTTAATTTATTTTCGACAAAAGGAATACAGTGAAAACTTGAAATAATAAAAAGTACAGGAAAGGTTGGAAGGTAGATTATTCCATAATTTGCAAACTTGGAAAACAGACACAACATAGTTCTAAAGAACAGAGTAAGTCAATATATCTATGTATGTCCCCACAGGCCCAGTTCTGTATGATTTATATGCAATATGTAACCACACGGGGACGGTGAACATGGGTCACTACACAGCCTGCTGTTCAGATGAAAATGGATGGTGCTTCTACAATGACTCCAGGTGAGATTCACCTTGCACCCAACTAAATTTATTTTAATATGCAATTCCCTGCCAGCTCCACGTCATAGAGAGTCTGTTTGAAACCCCTATCGTATCTATGGGTCATCTGTATTAAAACATCTTCTGTTTAAACCTGGAGCTATTTCTCATGATTTCTTGCCATCTACCCACCTGCAGTGTCACTCCAGTCTCAGAGAACCAGCTTCAGACCAATCAAGCCTATGTGCTGTTTTACCAGCGCAGCAACAGCACCACCACCACCACTGTCAGGAAATAGACCTGAGACTGGCTGAGCAAGGCAGCCAATCAGAGCAACTTTACCTCCAGTGTCCATAGAAACAAATAGAAGCAGCAGCTCTGGCATCTATGAACTTCTCAATGCACTCAAATAAACTCTGAGGAGGAGGAGAAGGAAGACATGCTCACTTTAAGGGGGCCAGAAGAGGTCATCTTCCGTCCTAAATCGTGGAGATACTTAATAAGAGTCTCAGTGTGAGAGCTGAGGCAGCTCAGACGTTCTGCAGACTTAAGAGCCTCTGTGCCCTAGTCCTCAGGCAGGAGTGAGTGGTGTACTTGCACAGCTCTGCAGAGCTCTTAATGCAAGACAATAAGGATTCATGCTTGCATAAACAACATAAACGAAAATAAATCTTGGGTATAGAAAAAATGAAACATTTCACGACTCAGTTGTGACATAGAATTTGACAAAGCTACAGTTTTGTGAAAATGTTCTTGATTTAAGATGTTTTGGTCTGTAGCCTATAAATCTATGCTGTCTTTTTCTCCCTCCGCATGGACTAATACACCTGAAACTTGAAACTCTTAAAATAGGCTATATTTTCCCTCTAACTGAATTATAATTTATATATAGTTGTTTGTTTTTTTACATTTGTGACTACTGCTATTGTACATATGGATAAATGACACAACTGAATATATTACATTATTGATATTTGAAACAGTCAATAAAAAAAACAATGAAAAAGTGTGATGATTAGACATTCTCATTATTACTGTTGTTACACTGTTTCATACATTTAACCCATTTGTTAATACGGAATAATACTACCGTATTCATATAATTTTTTAATATCACGTGTTTTTTATACACGTTCAAGTAAAGATGCCGCAGCCTGCTGACGAATGTCGTCGTTGTGCACATGCGTATGTGAGCGGTGGGCGGAGTTTACCAGTCGGTCAGGAAGAGGAGAAAGGCGGACACAGAAACATCAAGCGGTAATCATATTCAGTTTTGCGTTTAAACTTTAAGCCGGTTCCTGTTTCATTCACATGAGTATCACAATAGTGTGATGAATGCTGTAGTTGTAATTTCAGAGAGAATACCTTGAATGACAACAACCCATACCACGGGAAATACCGTTAGCTTTCTTGTTAGCTAACGTTAGCTGGTTTGACAGGCCCGGACTAACGCTGCACAGCCTTTATGCAGGAACGGGACTACAGCACGGAAATGTTTTACGTATACACCCTCTACCTCCGAGGCAGCCTCAGTGTTTAACAGCCTGGTCGTTTTGGTTTAGATGTATGTTGCACGTCAGAATATTTTAAATTAAACTCTTCATATAAAAGGACGCCGGGTCTGCTAGTGTTGCTATCGTTGTTTAAGTCTGTAACATAACGTGCCAGCCAGTAACACTGTTGGAACATAGCAAGCACTGTAAATGCTTTTTTAATCCATTCCTGTTTTTGCAACAATACACGATTGGTAAAATTATGCATGGGTGTATTTATTGATGGTGAGTAATGACTTGTGGTAACCTAAAAGTATAACCTTGTTTTGGTCCCTATTGCATAGATGGCTGCTATCAGGAAGAAGTTGGTAATAGTAGGGGATGGTGCATGTGGGAAGACCTGTCTCCTCATCGTCTTCAGTAAGGACCAGTTCCCAGAGGTCTATGTCCCAACTGTGTTTGAGAACTATGTGGCAGACATTGAAGTGGATGGGAAACAGGTAAGCCTTAAAATAGGCTGCAAATGATGGTCTTTGGAGGGACCACTATACAGGTGCCTAGCCAAATGAGTGATAATAGCTTTTACGTTATCAAATTTTTATTTAATATTGTGACTGCCTATCACATTGTCTGAATTAAAAATTCAAAGCAATTAGAGCTGCAACTATTGTTTGAAAATTAGTTATGATTAGTTCATTGCTTAGTTAATAAAACATCAGAAAATCAGTTACCCAGAGTCCAAGGTGGCATCCTTAAATCAAGGAGAGAGCCAGAAAAGATGCAATCTTGGACATCCTCCTTGTAGTAATCAGTTACTACAGCCCAAGGTCATCAAATGTGTTGTTTTAGTTGGCCAAAACTCAAAGAGAAACAATTTATTATAATGCAGGATGGTAAAAAGCAGCACATTCTCAGTTTTGAAACCATCAGATGTTTTTTCATTTAAATAGCTAATACATTTTTTGTCTATTTACTAGTCATCCTACCAGTGGTTAAACCCCCCTATCCACCCAGAGATTCGAGTTTACTATCATAGAAGCCTAACAAACATAGCAAATATTTAGATTGGATGTGGTTGAACCAGTGAAATTTTTGTCACTCTGACGTTTTAAAAATGACTTTCCTTTAAAACTAACTTAATACAGTTAATCAATTATCAGTCGCGGATTTATCTTCTGTATCTAATTGATTAATCATCTTGTTTCTTATCATTATCAAATCATGAAATTAATTAAATGCTAAAATGGCCTTTGCATATCCATTGTTCACCCATCTATACAGTCTTTGCATGTAACTGTCTCTCTTTTCTCAGGTAGAGCTAGCACTTTGGGATACAGCAGGTCAGGAAGACTATGACAGACTGAGGCCTCTTTCCTACCCCGACACTGATGTTATCCTCATGTGCTTCTCTGTAGACAGCCCTGATAGTTTAGGTATTGTCTTTGCACCACTCACAGCACTATGTATTGAACACCATGTGATTGTGAAATTGATATATTCTGCTTATTAATGCGTTCTTTCCCCTCTACTCGTAGAGAATATTCCCGAGAAGTGGACACCTGAAGTGAAACACTTCTGTCCAAATGTTCCCATCATCCTTGTGGGCAATAAAAAAGATCTTCGCAATGATGAGCACACTAGACGAGAGCTTGCCAAAATGAAACAGGTCAGTTTTTTTGTTTCAACACATACTGGTATGTGCACATTTGTTGGTATTAATGTCAAAATGCAAACCTTCTCTCTGACTCATGTTTCCAGGAGCCAGTTAAATATGAAGATGGCAAAGAGATGGCGAACCGCATCAGTGCCTACGGCTACCAAGAGTGTTCCGCCAAAACCAAAGATGGTGTGAGGGAAGTCTTTGAGATGGCAACTAGGGCAGCACTGCAGGCCAAGAAACGTTGCAAGAAGTCCTCCTGCCTTCTGTTATAGGCTCTCAGAGAGGAGGGAGCGGCCATCGAGCACAGATGGAGAAGGCTGCTTCAAATGATATTAGACATGGGGGGAATATTGGGGAGAGCCCTCAAAAGTTTTGCGGACATTCAATTTCTGACCACCCGACGATCCTCAGCAAATTAAAGCTGGTCTTAAATGATTTGATAGGCTTTTACACCTTGGTCCTTGGTCTATAAATTAGGTTATGTGCCATTTTGCTTTAGTCTATCAAAAACTTTCAGATCTAGGAGCCTGTAGGGCAGGTGGTGGGGGGTGATTTGAAGTTGATTAGATTTAAACTGGTTGAAATGTGCCATAATTTGAATGAAGAGAAATAATGGCCTTAACAGGCCAAAGACAATGAGGACATGAGAAAGAAAGACTGAAAAAGACATACATATAAAAAAGGTTAAATAGGTTTGAATTAAAACCATGTCTAAGTGGATTTTACACAGTATCGCCTACATGTAGTGCCTTGAGAGCAGTGGTCAAGAAGAGTAAGTTGTGGGGTTGGGATTCATAGCTTCAATGGGGTATTATTTTGTCATTTGTAGTCCACACATCAAATCCGTGAATGCTTTCTCCCTGTCATTGGCTTGGCTCCTTCAGGCCCATATTCTGACTCAGGCGCTATGCAGGGGTATGCCTAAACTAGATTGTATGAGATATTTTCCCATACTGAATCACTTACCTGTACTTAAGAATGTGTGTGTGGTGTATACGTGTGTAAGTGTGTGTGTGTGTGTGTGTGTGTGTGTGTGTGTGTGCGCAAGTGCAACTGTATGGTGGTTTCTTTTCTCCAGTGCAGGTTTGCATGCAGTGAATGTGTGTATATTTGTGTGGGTGTGTATTAACATATGTGTCTATGTACTGTATGCATAGAAAGGCCTTCTGCGTCACTGACCTAACCCCTTGTTTCCATGCCAAAGTTACCCCTAATGGCCTCATTTTATGGCTCAGATGGGTAATGAAATTAACAGCTACTCAGAGTGACATAGAAACCTTCACTTTACTGGAAGACATTGTATAATACGTAGAGGCACAATCAGGTTAAACATATTATGAGTTTTTAGGACCTTTTTTGTGTGTACCATTTGATTGTGTTAATCAGTGGGTCAAATCATGAGTGGTATAGTTCATAAGTTGAATATTCTTTCAGATAGATGATAGGCTTATCTTTTCACTATAATGCCCATTATGTACTGTATGTCTTACAAGGCCTTGTAAGGGCATGTTATTGATGTGTATTTCAAGTTTGCCTTTTACTCAACTCTCCCCATCCCCCCTTTAATGATATTGTCATTATTGTACTATAACTTTTTATTGTTGATGTTTCTAATTTTCTTAGTATATTGTAATCATTTTACTTAAACCTGCTGTTATCAGCTTATGTCAATAATAAATTGCAACTGTAGTAGTTGTTTCATTGGATCCATTGAAGGTAAAGTTTGCAAAGCTGGAAGGATTTGGGGTGGGCTGCTGTAGCAGTTTTTTTTCTTCTTTTTTTCTTTCTCTTTTCGTTCTGTGACATATTGGGATTGCTGGATTATTTCCCCCCCCCAAATAAAGACGATATTAGGCTTATCTTGTAAGGTATTTATGTGCTTGATCCATAGATTTATATATAATTACAACAATCTTCCCAACATTTCCGGCAATCATTTTCTACCCAAATAAAAACACCTCATAACCTGTCAAAATATCGTAATCCCTGATTTTACATTGCATGATTTCAACAGAATCTCATCAAATAATGCCGTGCATGTCCTCAATTTTTCAGTCATGGGGCAAACATTACTAGTTTAGGGTTGGCTTGTGAGCCTTGGTCTTGGCCAATCATCGTCGATATTACTGTGTTCTCTTTCAAGGCACCAATCACATACCAGAGTCAGGTATTGGTCCCTCCCACTCTGAAACGTCTCGCTGTGGCCATTTTACACTTGGCTTGCTGAAAAATAATTGCACTTGGTTTTCTGGAAAAATAGTACATCCTTTTCACCTGGGCTTCAACGTGACATTCACAGACCTATCGTTGGTTAAATGTGGCATTGGTAAGTGTTTGTCTTATTTCACATGAAACTGCAGTTGTTGTGTTTGCAACGGCTGACAGCCGTTTGGACTAACACATAGAGGACTAACGTTAGCTAGCCAACCTCAGGCTAAACTAGTTAACGCTAGCTTAACCACTAACCGAGATGACCGCCACACGTCATTGTTGAATACTCCTCTCTGGACTGTAAGCTTGTGCATGTGCATTGCTCACATAGATTGATTAATGATGCATGGTAATGCTTCTGTTAATTTGTGGGTTTTGGTGAGTAGCTTGCAAAGCTTTGACTGTAAGGTAATAACGTTATAGCATTCAAAGTTGGAGAAGTCTGCATTTAAAAACGCAGCTAACCCATGGACCTACGTACCTCTGGGCTTTATGTAAAGTAGTGGATTATAAGTTTATACTGTATTTCTAATAAACAAGTGATGTGTAACGTTACAGTCTGCAAATTTTACTGTGATCCTACTGAGTAATGCGTCTCATTCAAAAGAGTAAACTGCCGATTTACTTCCAGAGTATCTATGCTGTAACCAAACAAAAAGGACAGACCAGGAGCAGAGTCACTGGATCATCATGGACTATGAAAGAAGGTGAGTTAAACATTAATTTGATGCCTTTCCCCTCTGAGTTGTGTGACATGTGTCAGACAAATCCCTCATGTTGTTTCTCCTTCCACAGGGGTGGGCGAGGTGACCGCACAGGTCGCTATGGTAATACACACAATGATCACAACTTTCGGGATATGGACTACCGAGGATATGGCCAAGAGGATGAGGAGGCAGGAATAGGATATGATGTCAGAGCAGAGGGGGGCAGACCATACGGCCGTGACGAACAATCACCAGGTCGTCTCCTAGACCGCCCGGGGTTTCAACAGAGAGGAGATGGGCGAGGGGATATTGGGCGTGAGGGGAAAGGGCTCCTGTGGCCTGCATGCTCTCAGTCGCAGCCTGATTTAGGCCTTACCATGCTCCACAGAGGTGAAGAGGGATCCCGGCGGGAGTTTGAGCCGTTACGGACTGGCCAGCAGGAAAGGGGTCGGGGGAGAGGTGGAAGGGGCTTTCCTGAGAACAGTGCCTCTCATTCAGGAAGTAGGGATGGCAACTGGGGTCATGGTGGTGCCCATTCTGAACAGATGGAATACAGTATGACAAGACAGAGAGAGGAGGACAGGTTCTCTCGTGGAGCGGTGAAGAGGAGGGTAAGCCACATCCTCTTTATAGAGGTGCTCCACTTCACTTTGTTATTGACATCAGTTGTTAATTCCTGACTGTCCTATTCAGGCTTTTGCAGATGGGGCAGAGGAGCAATGCTGTGGGACTGCTGATCCAGACCTGTCCCTTGAGGAGTTGGATCAGAGGGACCAGGACTACCGTGCAGATCTAGACCACAACCAGAGGCCAAGCAACATCATAATGCTTCGCATGCTGCCACCCAATGCCTCAGCCAATGAGGTAAGTGTATGCCTCTGCAGTAATGTGATGATTCATGGGTCCTGTTGTTGGTAAGTTTAATAGTAATAATGTCTATGTGTTCATAGATCCGGGCACAACTTCAGGAGCAGGGGATCCAGCCAAGAGAGGTTCGCCTCATGAGGAACAAATCTTCAGGTGAGGTTTTGTCCATTGCCCCGAAATTTTTTTTCCCGTGTTCTTTACTCTTCCTCTGTGTCGCACTCATCCATTACCAGCTCTTTCATTTTCATTGCTCTTTCAGGTGACTTTTCCTTCTCTCTCTTATTAATAAGCATCCTTGCTCTCCTATTCCTTCTCTTTTACCGTCACTGTCGTTCTTCATACTCTGAACGTGGGATAGATAACTCACCCAAAGAACACATTTATTTCTACTACTAGGTGCAGCGCCTTTTCCAAACGGGCCAATTGCTTGGCTTCGGGTATTGCTGCTTGCAGCTTTCACAGCCAGATAGCCCCCGCAGTTGTAGACGTAGCAGTTCCAGACCAACAGTGTTAGACATGCACACATGGCACCAGTTTTTATTATCCTTTTTTAAACTTTATTAACAACACAGTTGTTAATAGTAGTTTTAGACCCAAAACATGAGCCACACCAAAATTATTATCAATAATAATCGATATTATTATTTCCTCCTTTTTGTTAATTGACATTTAATTGACTAAATGTAAGCCAAAGACCCACTGTACATATGAAAAGCAAAATGTAGCCATCAACCATTTTACGTATTAAAAATGTCAATATATATATATTTTTTTAATTATAGACATTTTTTATAAAATATATAACGTTATCAGCATTTGTGGGATATACTGAAATAACATCCATTGAAATCTAACTCTTAAGAAGGTTTTAACATAGATGTAACAGTGAATGGATAGAATATTTACTGCTATAGCAATATTATTGATAAAATACATGACGCTGAAGCCAACCAGCTACCTCAATTTATAGCTGCCACCCAGGGAATGACAAAGGATAGGATGTTGTTCATTGAAGGTATCTAGCTAACATTAGCTTAGTAACATTAAGTTAACTACTGCATATGGTTATCAAAACTCAAATTAGCTGATGCCTTTTTAGGTAAACCGAGAACCACATAGAGGGTTAACCCTAACCTTCTCTCTACATGGTTCTGGGTATAACGTTGCCCCCTCTAACTGCAGAGCAATGTTTCTCAGCTTTCTCGAGAACTGCTCATCCAAACTATTTCATACTCAACACTGCACTTCCTTGCAAATCTTCAGCAATACACCCACCAAGTGTAAAGTTCGTAAGGTGAATGCGCAGGCATACATACAGACAGAGATTCCTTCCTTTATAGTTAGATATAGTATATACTGGCCTTTGCTTAGATTCCTGCTTTGATTCTTTGGTCTGCTGGTGTCTGAATGTTTGCTAGTGCCCACAAGCTAAAAAAACCATCCATGCACGCTTCAAAGGAGAGTCCTATCCATTGTTGCCTTTAAGACAAGAATGCATGCATACAACTGTAATTTGTAGATCTTCCCTCCATGGCTTTAATTTTCCTTTTCACCTTGGTTATATTATTGTCTTTACCCTTTCATGATTCTACCTCATCCATCTTGAAGTGAGATGTGTCTGAGTAGATAAACAACGCTCACAAACTAACATTGTCAGCTGAGAAATGAGCACCGGTAGCAGAATATGTTTGATGTGTTTGTCATTGTAGGTAGTTTTGGGTGTGTGAGTGTTGGTATAAGTGTTGCAGCTACCTCTCTGCTACGCAAGCATCATTCATACCACTCAAAAAAGCTTGTCTTTTTCTAAAGGTTCCTCATTAAGGTCATTGTCTCACTGGCCTTCCCCTTTGCTAACTCACTGGTTGTCTGTAAGGTGTGCCTATCTGACTTGGGCGCACTTACAGTCCCCCGCACTGCTCTGTTTTTCTCACCCCCCTACATCACTGTCTCTGTTTGTTTTTTAGGACAAGTCACTCTGAGTTTTACATGTATAAATAATGACTTTTTGTGATAACACTCCATGTGATACCATACACAGTGTTGTTTCGAAAAGTTATAGATCTAAATATGTTGTATATTGTGCTGAAAGTTATAGTAATGCATGGCCACGATATGGAGCTTTTAAGATGAGACATTCCACCACAGTGCTACATAGTTCAGACTGTACTCTGACTCTCAGAGTAGTGTGTGTGTGTGTGTGTGTGTGTGTGTGTTCTGCCTGGGTGCTTCATCATTCAAAGCCAAAGAGCTCAGACTCAAACAGATGAGTGGGTAGGATTCTCTCTCCCTCTTTCCTTGACCCTGTTGAGATACTTGACATTGCATCCTCCCGCCTTTGCAGAGAATTTGACAGCGGCTCTCCAACTGGCTGTCAAGTGTGTTATTTCCAAGGGAGAGAGGATGCAATGTTTTTAGTAGTGCTGATACAGGGTCTCTCTCTCCTCTGGACATGAAGCACTAACCCCTCACTGCGTTGTTGTTATGTTGTTGTTGTTG
Organism: Lepomis gibbosus; assembly: GCA_029875015.1. NCBI lineage: Eukaryota > Metazoa > Chordata > Actinopteri > Centrarchiformes > Centrarchidae > Lepomis > Lepomis gibbosus. Next base: position 12,489 of record JAPMOB010225385.1, on the reverse strand, counting down.
TTGTTCGGTTACCATGGCGCTGGGCGGTGTCCAGGTCAGAGCCGAGGATTCGCCTTCGTCGAGTTTAATGTCATACAGGAGGCCACCCGCTGGATGGAGACCAACCAGGTCACTCTCCCTTACACAGACACACATACACATATATACATACATACAGTGGGATATATGGGTTAAGTGTATACTCACATCATGCCCTGTCATGTGCACAACATGATGCATTCCAGTATGGTGTAGTGGAGAAATGATTTGTGTCCCCGAGGTAGGTAGGTCTTTATACGTTTGAGGGGAAATTCCTCTTTTCTTTCTACTTTATACAGACTTTCACAAACAGGCAAATTCATGTTACATCATCCTGACGTCTCTATCTGGGACAGAACATAGTTTTGATAACTGGACCCTCCCAGCCACATTTGCTCATCATTTGTCCAACACAAGCTCTTTTAATAGAGGACTTCTCTTTCTTCAGTGACATGTTCTCTCTCCTAAGTTTACAGCACCACCTCTGGGATAGTATGACATATAATTTCTCATATGGTCTATTGTACGTTGAATCAGAACCAATAGAGTACTCCATTTTCTTGTTTTTCAACCTTTCATATCTGGGTCATTGACCATTACTACATCTTTACAATGGACCACTATTGTTTATTTGGGGGGCGAAGGTGGTGACAGTGGGATGGGGATGTGTGGAAAACTGTGAAAAGGTTTCCCCTTAAGGGGGGAGGGATGACACAATTGAACAAAACACATTGTGTCCTTAAAAATGGACACCCACACACTACACATACACCATCTCAGTCCGTCCCAATTTCCTAAAGCTGAAGGTTGCAATTCTCTGGTGTCTTCTTTCTTTCAGCCTCAGTTCTGCTCTCTTTCTCTCTGTTCCCCTCTCCCTCTCGTCCCTTTCTCTCTCTCTCATCTCTTGTGAGATGAGGCCTTTCTCTGGCATGTGTGGCCTAATTATCACTGATAATCATTCTTTGTTCTCCCTCCCTCTCTTTCTTTTTTCTTTCAGGGAGTGCTGTTGATTCTGGGACAAAGAGTGTCGATGCACTACAGCGACCCAAAACCACGTGCCAATGAAGACTGGCTCTGCAACAAGGTTGTGTGTGTGTGTGTGTGTGTGTGTGTGTGTGTGTGTGTGTGTTTGCATCGCGTGGGAAGCATACATGAAAATCTACATTTGTAAGCATGTATATCAGTCACTGTAGTAGCTCATCCTTTGAAGAAGTCTTTTAACAGTAGGTCATGTAACATTTCAACAGTGTGGTGTGCAAAACTTTAAGAGGCGAGAGAAGTGCTTCAAATGCAGTGTGCCTAAATCAGGTAAAGTTTAACCCAAAAGCTGTAAAAATTTTCATTTTACAACATAACATAAGCTCTATCTCAGCATATAATGATAAATAAATGGCATGCTGTCTTTCCCCAGAGGCTGAGATGAAGTTGCCTCAGTTGCAGAGGGATTTGCCTGTTGGTCTTCAAAAGGAGGGATCCCAAGGCTTATTGCCTCTGCCAGCACCCTACCACTCTTCTTGTCCTACTGTCAACCCAGGACAGGCTACACAGCAGGCAGATGTTGCCAATGACAGTGAGTCCATTTTTCCCACCATAACAATCTCTTCTTCTATTCAGAAAGACCTAGTTTTGGTGTGACCTTTCTATTTTTATTGATGATTTTTATTTCAGGGTACTTTTTGATTGTATTGTTTAATTTTTATTATGGCAAACTTTTATCATGTTTTGATACAGTTTTTATCTACCTAGCTATAGCTTGCTTATCACAAGGGGGCATCAGGGGATACTTGCTTTCACAATGTGGATATTTTCTGGTACCTGAATTATTAATTAAATCTTACGTTTTAGGAATATAATGTTCTCTCTTCTTCTCACAGCTCTGATACTAAGAAACCTTGGCCCGCACACTTCACTGGAAGCCATCTTATCTGCTCTGGCTCCATTTGCAACTCTCTCCCCTTCTAATGTCCGCCTAATCAAGGACAAGCACACACATCTCAACAGGGGCTTTGCCTTTCTACAGCTCTCTACCATAGTGGTAAGAAACATGAGGAGTGAGACACACAGATGCATAAGTGCTAGACGGATGCATTGTATAAAATCAAATTATGTTCAGATTAGATGAATCTGTAAACAAAACATCATTTTTGTGTACTGATATAGAAAGAAGCTTTGTCCTAAGCACACATACACACAGTTAATTATCCACAAATGTATCCTCACTAACGAGCAGGTCTCTGTGTTTTACCAACAGGAGGCATCTCAGCTGCTCCAGATCTTGCAGGCTCTCCAGCCATCCCTCTCAATTGACGGGAAGGCTATTGTGGTGGAGTTTGCCAAAGGTTCCAAACGGTAAAAACTCATACACCCAAACTTTGCTGCAAAGAGAATCACATGCCAAGAGTGCTGCACATTTCTGTTTTTACATACAAATCAGCAATTATCACATCACATTAAAACTCAAATTAGGCATGTGAATAAAGTGGATCAGAAATAGCTTGGCAGAAGATTACCCAAAACAAATTAGTAGCCTAAAAATAGTGTCTATATTTTTGCATTTCAAGAAAAGCTTTTATGAAATGTAGGTCACCTGAAACACTCTCTCTGCCTCATTTACACGCCAGTGATGTGTTCCTGACTGATGGCAGCAGAGTGAGTGCTGCTACAGTGGCTAGCACGGCTATAGCTGCCGCACAGTGGGCTGTCACCCAGGTAACCTGTCTGAATTACTTATCAATTACTTATCACTGCAGCGGAGAAAACTGTTTAAAATTTGTATATTTATGATTGCATTATTGTGTTTTCAGTATTTGCCTCCATTGAAAATATATAGTTTTATTCTCAGACCCCTCACAATGGATCAGGTGGAGGCCAGAGTGTAGATACAGCAGTGTATCAGCAGGGGGCAGCAGTAACCTACGATCAGGAAGGAAGTGAATACTCTGGGCTTGATGGCACAACTTTCAAGGGCCAGGCAGATGTCAGGGCTGCTGCTTTACCCAGTGCAGGAGCAGCCCTGATAGGGACATACACAGGAGGAGCAGCCACAGGTTGGTATCACATATGCACTATAAGTATATTGAACATATGATTTAAATAGCTGTATAAATTTTAATTGAACTTGGAAGTGCAATTGGACTTGAGCCACCTCTTGGTGTGTGCACGTGTGTGTGCAGCATCCATTTCAACTGAGGCAGTGACATTGAGATCGGCAGTTGTGCAGCAGCCTCCCTCTCATACCCAGGCTGCTCTCATCACAACAGCTACCACCACAACAGCTACACAGGTACAGTATTTAGTTTGCTTTTCTTCTTTTGTCTCTTGTACTCTTGCATTCTTTCATGCCATTATGTTCTTGTTTTTAAGCGCTCTGTCTCTCCTAAGGTTGAGATAGTAGGAAAGCCACAACCAGCTGCTCCCAGCCAACCTGCTACCCCAGGCACTGAACACGAGCTCCAGCAATACCGTAAGTCTTTGTGTGTCCAGTTCTCCCTACACATTGAGAATTTATTTGTGGTGTTCAAGCCCAAAGGGGGTATATGCAAATAACCTTAGGAATTCAGTGTTAGCTTAAAAAACATTAAATTAAAATATTTACTAGTAACTGCAAATACTGTAGATGTAAATATGTGAAAGACATTTCAAGCAGGCCACTCTGTCAAACTAATTCCACAGACTTTGTTAAAATGAAGAACATGCATACAAAAAAGATTTTGGGTGGTTCACTGCTAGGCGTTAATTCAGTTTATCTGAAGTATATGAATCACGATGCTCCTGATTAAAAGTCAAGCTAACCTTTTATGATCAGTTAAAGGTTTTGTAAATCAAAAAGTAACCTTGAGGTAAATGTCCTTTTGACTGTAGCTGTGCCAGATGTGTCTACATATCAGTATGACGAAAGCTCTGGCTACTATTACGACCCACTCACTGGACTCTACTATGACCCTAACTCCCAGGTAAAAGGTTGTGAATGTACTGAAGTCTAAATGTTAAGCCAGCCCTTCTTAAAAGACCTGTCTGAATGCGTCTTCTTGCTCAGCATTTCTGTCTGGTTTTGTGTGGCGCTCCTCTTTGCAGTACTACTACAACCCTCACACTCAGCAGTACATGTACTGGGATGGCGAGAAGCACAACTACATTCCTGCTGCTGCCGGCCAGTCAGACACAGAAGGTCCTCCCATGGGTGTTGGTGCAGGCCCTTCAGACTCACTGTTTGCTTCCCCTGGCAGCAAGGAGAAAAAAGACAAACCTAGGAATAAAACTGCTCAACAGGTACTCTACATACCGGATAAATATTGAAGTACTGACATACATTAACAGAAAATTCAAAGTGCACCTTTGTGAGAACCAAACCTTTTTTTCTTGCTTGGCTCTCTGTTTTTTTTGTACAACTCTGTAAAAGGGTGAACACCATATGTTCTTTTCAGTGTGTATGATTCAACACCTATTTTAGTTGACAAAATAACAATAATATACTGTGGCCAAAATTTACCAGTTATATAATACCTCCTTACATATTATCAACAAAAAACAGAACATTTGCTGTGACATTTCGGATACAACATTTCAGAATTGTAAGTTCTCTCCTCAGTCCATTTAATTCTCTCCTGGTGTGTATATATATATAAACAGATTGCCAAAGATATGGAGCGCTGGGCTAAAAGTCTGAATAGACAAAAGGAGAACATGCGTTCGGTCTCTTCCTCCCCTGCTGTTGGGTCCACAGCGCTACCACCTGGTTTCACTAGGGCACCTGGCCACAGTCGCCTAGATGATCGGCGAGAATCTGCTAGTGCTGACGCAGGCTATGCTGTTCTGGAGAAAAAGGTGCGTGACACACATGCTTAGCTGTACACACATTTGTAACTTCATGGCAGCAGAGTATCATAGTGACTAAGGAGAATGTCTGTCAACCAGAGAACTCGAGCTTTTCCTCCAGGACCACTCATCCTGCCAAAGTGTAAGAAATAAGAATGTCTGCTTAAGATATGGTCTGGCCTTGTAATCACACTCATTTTGCTTTTCTGTCCTGCAGGGGGCCCTGTCTGAACGGCCTCAGATGTTTCTGGACCAGATCCGACAAAGTGCAGAAGTAAGGACTTGGTCACAGTTTTGTACTTGTGTGTCCTGTGTTGATCTGTTTTCCTTGCAGTTTTTTTTACACCCTGTCATTTTGTAGAAGGTGTTAGAGTATACTACCGAAATCTGTGTCTATTTGTTCCTCAGTCTTTGATTTGCATGTTATTTCTTCAGCGTTCTCCACCTCAGCAGCAGGGTCTGGTCCCGGCCTACAGTGGAGAAACTGACAGCGAAGAAGAGGGAGGCGAGAAAGATGAGAGGGAAGGGAGAATGACAGACTGGGTAAAACTGGCCTGTTTGCTGTGCAGGAGGCAGTTCCCCAGCAAGGAGGCCCTCATCAGGCATCAGCAGCTCTCTGAGCTACATAAGGTGGTTATAAAATTTCACACCGTTACAAACATTGCATAAATTATTAATAAGGAATGTCTGTTCACTCCTTGCTGGAAAGGCAACAATGACTTCAGTGTGTTAAATTGCTTTATAGTGTTTAAAACTTTACTATGTGTTATCCGAAAGGTGTCTAAAAAAAGCCTAATAAAATTCCTCTTGTTATCATGGCTATGCTTTCAATTCCATATCTATCTGCCCTCAGCAAAACTTGGAGCAGAGAAGAATCCAGCAGGATGCTGCAGGCAAAGAGGTTGGTCATGTCTCAGTGTCTGACTATTCATATTTTTGACGTGATGTCACATTCCATGAAAAACGCTCCCTTGGAGGGCAAAAAAGTCGTTATTTACTGCTGCCTGCCAACAAGGAAGCAAGTGATGTTGCTTCACTGTTACTAGTTTTTTACTTTTGCATTGCCAAAATGCTGGATGGTAGTTGTACTTTCTGATCCACAAATTGAGGAAGAGACAAGCCTGAGCTGTGTTAGGTGAGGGATACCCCACAAGTTAAACGTATATAACCGCAGTCGAGCGGTATGTGTTCATATCTTTCTTCTTCTTAAGTTGTGAGATGATCCAAATAAATGTAACTGCTTTTGCGGCGTCTCTATGGAGGAGTCGCAGCGTGAGTTGTTGTGTTGGTCTGTTTTGCTCTCCAGGTACCGCAAATGTCACATGACTGAAAACTATGAAGCCATGAGGAGCTGGACAACAATGCTTAGAATCATGATGTTTGTTACTGATTGAGTTAATTTAATATTGATTTCATGGTCCTTTTTGTTTTGGTTGCAGAGACTTGCAGATGGACCCGAACCTCCTGATCCTAAAAAGCGGAAGTTTAGCCCTATGTAAGCAGCAATGAAGTTACAACTTTCCATGTCAATGTCTTATAGTTGCTTCAGGTGTACAGTTGGTGTTAGGTGTGCCGAAGTTGTCGTTTTTTTAAATACTGGATACTACCATGTATTGTTCCTCTTGTACTGTTTATGCAGGGTTTTGTATTTTAACTGCAGCTATGTATGATGATCATGTTTATAATTGGTCTGTACTTTTATTGAAAGGCCTGTTGCTTAAAAGTGTACAACTCAAAACTACTCCAATACAACCTTTTGTCAATGGTGGATGTGACTGTATCTCACATGGTTGTGTATGTGTGCTCAACATTGTTTTATTCTCTTTCTCTCTTTAGTGGTGGGATCACAGGCACTAGTCTTGGTGCCAGGATGCTGCAGGGAGGTGTGAAAAAAGGGCTTCTGTTGCGCAATATGCAAGTGGAGTAAGCCCTCACCCTGAAATTTCAACTTCCTGACACGGACAGGACAGCGATGAAGCCTAGCAGCTACACTTCACCATTAATGTTGTATAGATAGCTATTGATAAACTTCTTAATTTTTGTTTGACATTGCAATTACCTCAACAGTGGTAATACACTCATGAACTGATCCTGTAGCAGTAAATGTCAGGATATTGCACAGAATGCACTTTTTTGCTTTCTTCCGGAATGATGCAGTTTTTGAGTTCTCCTTTGCTTCAGAGCTTGTGTGTGATAAACAAGCTTTATGTGGTTGGGAAACATTTGCTGATGGAAACTGAAAGATTAGTATAGATCTTTATGGTGGCAAATGTGATTTTGTAATATTACTGTCTATGCACCATATATTTTTTTAATTTAATGCTATAAGCCTTGTCATTCAGTGAATGACTGATCTGGGCGTGGACTGTGTACACATTTTAGAAGAGATTTGATAGTCACGCTAACAGTGTGTAGATTAAAAGTGTCATATTCCAGATATGAATTCACAATGTAATACATAGTTAACTCTGGAGAAAGTACTTTTTTATTTATGTATTTGTTCAATAATGTGATTGTGTTCATCAAGCTCCTGTAAATTGATTTAAAATAACATATTCATTATCGATGATTGATGTCTTTTTTTTAGGTACGGGTAGCTAGTATTTCGTCATTTTAACTTGAAATTTCCAACGCTGTTTTTTAACATCTGTGGTTTAAAAAAAAAAGAGGAATATATGCAACTCTTGTACAGAGGTCTCTAATGCAACATTTTGGCCTGCAGAAGTTTGCTCCATGGCCTCGACACACCTGTCGTTGAGTTTCCATGACAACATCAACAAACGCGGTTGTTGGTTTGCTCGAGGGGATGGTCAAACTGTGGTTAGCTTTATCAAAGGGTTACCACTAGCCAACATCTACCGCTTAATGTACATTTCTCTGTCTTTATAATTATTCTAATGTAACGTTAAAGTTACAAAGTTGAACCGGTTATCAAGCTAACTATCTTTGACTTAGCAGGCCGGTCTCATAAACGTATGTTACTAACGTTAACTAGCTTTACCAACCCAGTCTTCACGCGGTGACAGGATAAGCCGAATTTACAAATAACGTTATGTCTGAGATAGAGGAAGATGCTGTGTTGTCGGATTTCGAGGGAGAGGAAGAAACGCACCAAGAAGGACTCGAAGAGGACGAGACGGTACAGTTAGTTTTGAAGATATATAGATAGCGAATTGTTCCATTATCATAACTAAGTAATATATGTCCCGAGAGATTACAGCCATATGATGGCGGTTTTTAATTACATTTATTCACTTAGCTGACGCTTTTATCCAAAGCAACTTAACAATTGCTATACGTGTCAGAGGTCACACGCCTCTGGAGCAACGATAAGTGTCTTGCTCAAGAACATGAGAGTGGATGGGTCACAGTGGGAATCAGACTCCGGTCTCTCACACTAATGGCATGCGTCTTATCCATGATGTGTGTTAACTAGTAAGTATATGTTGGATATGTTTTAGCTAGTAAGTTAACGTTAATTTATAGAAAGTCACTCTTCTTCTCCCTTAAATATCTACCAGCTCTCATTCCATTTGCTTACCTGGAACAACCTCTTGATTAACCTTTATCCCTAACTGCTATTTAAGAGATCATTTTGACACTGAAGGCTGCACTTTCTCTGAAGTCAAGTCAATTCTATTCAAATAACGTTAGCCCAAGGTCACAAATTTGTAACAAGGGCTTTACAATCTATACAGCACAGGACACCCTCTATCATCAGCCTAATTTATGGACAACAACAAATTAACAATAAAATAGGCATGTGTGGGGTGCTGTACATCCCCTGTGAGTACCACCAACAGATTATACACATAATCATTCAATATCTTCTCACAGATACAGGTTTGCCATTTGACCCAAGAAACTATAAGTCAGGGGCTCTCCTTACTGTGCAGAACAGGAAATGGACTTGGACATGCATTTGTCAAACTGGACCTTAAAGACAAGTAAGGGGACAAAAATACATGCAAATCAAAATTGGCTGCCATTGCCCTGTAACTTTAAGTTCAAGTTATCGTCCTTTAATTTTGGCTATATCTTTGATTTTGTACTAATAATCATCACTGTACTTCTCAGTGGACTGAGTGACATAGCTGCAGTCAGCAGCTATATTCACCTACGTTTTCTGGATGTTTCCAACAACCACCTTACTGATCTTTCTCCTCTGGCATCTCTGACCCAGCTGCTCTGGCTGAAGGCAAGGATCTCTATTCTTGATTTGTTTAGAAAAGGACATCTCTGGGCGCTGTCCGTATCATTCACTCTAACTAATAGTAAATCTTGAATGCAACTCTTCTGTAGGTTGACACCAATGCTGTGACATGTTTCAAAGGGCAACCTTTCGCTCAGTTGACCTACCTGCAATGGCTGAGCATGGCAGCAAACCGGCTAACAGACCTGGATGGCCTGGTCGGGCCTGCCTTGGAAAGCCTAAATCTTATAGGTTGGTTTCATGTCAGGATAAGTAGTGTTTTTGGGATTCTATGCGTATAACTGATGATATATTAAACTAGTCCAGAGTATCCCACAATTCAGTTTTGGGATTAAAAAACTATTATCCATCAGCAATATTGTAATCAAATATCTGGAGTCTAATCTCCATTTTTTTGGAAAGATTTGGCCTTTAATGACATTTTGGAACTTCTCTGGCAGGTAATGGTTTGCAGAGAGTGAATGGTCTTCAGGGTGTCTGTTTTGCCAACCTGGTGACACTAGAGCTGAGGGGAAACCACTTGGATTCCACTGAAGGCATCAACCTTCCAAACCTGCGGCACTTATATCTGGTAATAAAAGTACTCTGATGTGGTTAATAGCACTAACACGCTTGATCAAATTGATCCATTAACACCAACACAAGGGTATTAAGCCCACGTAATGACTGCCTGTAACTATTCTTGTCCTGTGTTCAGGCCCAAAACGTTATCAAACACCTGAAAGGTTTAGAGAGGTTAGAGCGCCTCACCACCCTTCACCTTCGAGACAACCAGCTCGATACTCTGGAGGGCCTCAGCCCCAACATGAAGTGTCTCCAATACCTCAATGTCAGGTAGTATCACAACCTGGCAAAAATTATAGTCGTAACAGTGGTTCCCATTACCAATCTGTTAAAACGCCAAATGCAATTATATACCTCAGATCATATATGCCATATACTTAGATCTATGTCTATCTCCTTTAGAGGCAATGCCATTTTATATGAGAGTGCACTGAAATGCCTCGGGCTTGTTTCAAAAACTCTGCGAGCTTTGGTCCTCTCTGAGAATCCTCTGGTGGAAACGAATGACTACCGGCTGAGTTTACTAGTTCTCCTGCCCAATCTGGAGCGACTTGACAAAGATCTTGTCTCCCCTGAGGAACGGACTGAGGCCCTGGAGAGAATCAAGGTACAGCTCAGACACTTTCTCTCTGTATATTGAGACAAAAACTGCTCCTTTGCTGGTAGCTCTAATGACATGTATGCCTTTACAGGAACTTAAAGAAGAGGAAGTATCTCTGCCATTAGATTTGTAATGATGGCCAATACGAGGAAGTACTTGGCTTCCTTGAAAACGGGTTTGGTGTGTCTAGGTGGGTGATTGTAACAGTGTTGAATGAAATGTATTGTATACCTTGTAGCCTACAGAGTGTCTCGTACGATGTGTATCATCCGTAAATGTGTACAGTTGTGTTGGTTGTGTCATGTTCTTACACTATTGAAGCCAATCTGTTTTTTCAACAATAACAGAGTGCATGCATAAACATTGAAAATTTTTATTTTTGAGAGGGTTACATCTACAAATGCAGACAACCAGCTGAAGCTACAAAACAATGTGTCAGTGACTAAGGAATAAGAAATGAGTGAGTATTTGAACCTTTTGTTGGCAGCCAAACTGTTCTGTTTCCCTGAGTAAGGATGAGAGGGCAAAATCTGCCACCATTTCCCTGTTGGCAGCCATCCAACTGTGGCTTTAAAGGGACAGTGACATGAGTTTAATGGAAAATCAACTATATCCTGGGTTTTACTGTTGACCAAAGCCTGCACATTGTATTGAATAATGTAGTTGTTTTTTGATCATTAGTAGTAATCTGAAGTTATCAATAATATCTCCACATCTCACCATCACATTGTTGCCACAACCAGGAAATCAAGTGCCTAGCTCACTGAAAAGAATGCATATTTTATTAAAGTCTTCAAAATGGTGTGTTCTGTTTCTGTCCTTGTGTTTCCTGATCATTTCGCAATGAGGCCACACAAGTACCTATAGTTCCCCACGTTGTGGCTGCCTGTAACGATCCTCGTGTTTTAAATCCACAATCTATCGCTGACCTGATCAAGAAAAAAATAATGATATCATAATAACTAAGTGGCCCCTGCTCTGTATCTTTCATGAGCTGAAAAGGATTTGTGAAAGCAGCATCTCCTGCGCAACTTGCACCACATTTCTTCCTCCAATGATTGGATCAGGTGGGAGTGGCTGTGTTAGAGGAGACATAAATCCCCTTCCTCGCGCACGTTCCTCCTCCCTCGGTTGTGCTTGCAGCGAACGGCTAGTATAGGCGTAGCATTTGACTTCCAACACCGGGAAGCAGCTGTGTGACCGAAGTAAACAGCATTATTTTTTCGAGCGGACGCCGTTCTCAAAACAATAATCCAGAAACCATGACTAGCTACCACAAGCCCGACGAGAAAACTCTGCAGGGGCTGAAAGACGTCGCTAACAAGCTCAGGATCCACTCCATCAAGGCAACATGCGCCTCAAACTCTGGGTGAGTTATTTAAAGTTGTCTCGGATAGACTTATTAAATACCATAGGGTTACAATAAGAAGAAAGTGTGCACGTTGCAACGTTACTGATCAGACGCACGTTTCACCTGCGGGGCCCGGGTGCACGTGCTGCAGATTATCTTCACGCGGTGACAAACTTAGCTCCAGCAGACTGCTAACGCTAGCAGATAATGTATCCAAACTGTTTCAGAAAGGTTTTAAGTTACTTTGTGGACTAAATTTATCTGCGTCTGCAATTTACGCTAAGACGGGCATAAGGTAACTGTTTGTGGACGTTGTTGTTTTGTTTTGTTTTTAGACGCCGACATGATTGAAAACCAAAAGCGGCGTCTGTATCTTAAGGTCAGGGTCTGTACAAGCTAGCTGAGGATCCACCCTTAACGACTGCGTTAATAGTATTAAGTCTTCGTCTGTACCACCGGTCTGCTTTTAATAGCTAACCAGTAACTTACTCGCACTATAATGGGAATCTCGTGGCCCGATTTACGCTCTAACTTTTAAAGCTGCAGCTGCGTCCTAAAATGCCAGACAGATAACGTTACACAAGTCACATAAGTTGACTTGCTGTCAGGAAATCTGTGTCAAGTATATTGACCTCAAAATGGCACCTGAGAGATTGCTTCATCCTGCCAGACTTCCCAGAAGATTTTTGGCAAGCAGATATCATCGTCCAACGTGAGAATGGTTGACAGTGTTTTCCTTTGTGGCGTGTAACTTTATAACTGTGAACTACATTTACATTTATTCATTTAGCTGACGCTTTTACCCAAAGCGACTTACAATTGGTATACATGTCAGAGGTCGCACACTTCTGGAGCAAGTAGGGGTTAAGTGTCTTGCTCAGGGACACAGTGGGGATTGAACCCGGGTGTCTCACACCAAAGGCAGGC
>JAPMOB010225383.1:0-12228 GCA_029875015.1 Lepomis gibbosus | reverse complement strand
GGGCGACACACAGGAAAGGGCCACAGGCTGGATTCGATCCTGGGCCACTGCAGAAAGGACTCAGCCTTGTGATTTCAGCACGCACTCTACCAACTGAGCTAACCACGCCCCAATGTGATTGAGTTGCTGTCACTGCATCTTGTTCATCTACCTAAGTGGCTGGTACATCTTGCTGGCTACACTTTCACTAGATTTTGTTATGGTTAACAATCTCAATTAAAATAATTTTTACATATCCTACTCAGTTGAGGTCTGCTTTGATTTCTGATCAAGACAGTTGCAGGCAACAGGACATAACTATCTCAGGCCTGGTCCTTTGCTTCCATAAATATTGAATTAAATTCAAGATCAAACCAAACCAACTATACTTACATGAAATAATTTTGTAAATGATCCACTGCATGAGCACAAACTGCTGTGTTCAACTGGCTAAACAGACAGAAGAAAGAAATAAAAATTCAACCTGGAGTGTCTGCTGGGGTTTGGAAACCAGCTCTGGGGCATAGCAATCAGCTAGGGCAGGTGCAGAGGCCTGCAGCCTTTGGCAGGCTCTATAGGCATTTTTCCAATCTGTTAGTTTGTGAACACCACTGAGAGGAAAAGGTTGAACAACCTGAGCAATCTGATGTTTTTAGATAAAAGTCACATTAATTTTTTGGGGGGTGAGGTTTTTTCTTTTTGATGGGACAGCTGAGAGGAAATGTAGGAGAGAGAGAGAGAGAGACGGGATGACATGGAGCAAAGCCTGGACTCAAACCTGGCCTCAGGTCTCAGCCTTGTACAGGGTGCAGAAGCTCATGGTGAGCTAACTGGTGCCCAAAGTCACATTAGTAGATAACTGAATCCAATCTGATTTATTTCCACATAGTGAACTTGTCCTGAAAATACTTAAGCACAGTGTTGCTTTGAGCTAAATGCTAATGTTACCGTGCTAACATGCTAAGGGATCACACATACACACAAATGCTAATATTTGCCAATTAGCAGGCGGATGGGAATGTCATTAGTTTTGCAGGTAACCAAAATACTGGACAAATGGAAATTCTGACTTGATGAGGAAAAAATAAGGATCCCCAAAGTTTTATAATTCATCCAGAGGGGGGCATGAATGTGTCAACAATAACCTCATAGTGGCACTAGAGTGAAAGCTGGGGGATTACAAAGGTCATTATTATACTTCAATAGGAGGGTACGTCTGGACAACAATCTACCAGGTGTCAATCCACCTGGTAGATTCTTAGATATTTCACAGGATAAGTGAAAACTTTCACCAGTTAGTGACGGTTAAGTAAATGTCGGGGGATCACCGATGTGATTAGGCTTTATCTTCTGGAGGACAGAAAGGTTTCTACAAAATTTCATGGCAGTTGACATTTCAGTCTGAACCAAAAAGGTGTACCAACTAACCATCCGACGTTGCCATCCCTAGTCATGCTACCAGTGTGGCTGGCTACAAATGGATGAAATCATAAGAGCTACTGAGTTTGCATGTCATCCGATTATCTCCAGGAGAACAGAGCAAACTCCAACTTCTTTATCCAATGAAGACTGTGATACGATTTGAAAGCTCTGAAAAAAAGCAGTGAGTGGACAGTGAGTTTTATATCTTCTTAGCTGCAACAGAACAAGAAAAAGGGTGAAGGAGTTTACAACTTTTTGAAACCACTGCACAAGATGTGACTGTAAACTTGCAATATTCCAATGTAATAGAATTTGTCAGGGTGTTTTAAAACAGATACAAAAATGATATATAGTACAAACAAAACATTTGTACCACAGAGAGCAAGGTAACATTACAAAGTTCAACCAACTATAAACATTCATAGACCATGCCCTGTAGCCTAGCAGACCTCAGTTGAATACCATAGCATTAATTTCTAAGCAAAAAATCTGTCATGGTGGCTGTCTAATCAATTTTACCATCCCATCTCTTTAATGGCATAATCCAGGCTCTGATGTGTGCTGATTAGCTGCGAAAACATCTCTAATAGGCCACTATGAATCCGTATAAGACAGATGTCTGCAGGAGGGTGCAGTGCACACAAACAACCAAAAATGTAGACACACCTAGACCTGAACACACACACAGTAAATCTGCTGCTGCATGGGCAGCGATACCCTCAGAGACCCGGGGCTCATAAATGGGGTAAAGCATGAAGCACAGACCCTCGAGGGATCCCATTAAATCAACACAAACACAGCATTTTGCCATTTCCCCCCAACGATCAGCAAATTCAGTGTGATCCTTCCAGTCACCAGCAATCTAAAAGTGCTGCCACTGAACAGATCAGAGTGTGAGCAGGGCTTCCCTCAGGGTACCAAGTCAAGGGTTCATAAGTTCTGCCATCAGCCAGAGACTATCCAGAGAATTCATGGATGGCTTATGAATTGCACTGTATCTCCCTGCTGCTCTTACAATTACGCATTTACTATTGCTTTTCCCTTAGGGACAACACGATGGCAGAGACTTGCTGATGGTCACCAGTTTTTTAGCTGTCTTTCATGGACTCTGGTTCACACTAAACTGCAGCATATTTCAGCTGGCCTGAATGATTTGGAAAGCCTTTATTAACAAAGTTTACACAGACAGCAAACAGTAGTTTTGTGTTTTTTTATTTTCCCCCTGGTATTATACTGTATGACATTCAGATTAGAAATAGCTCATAGAAGGCTAACAAAGAAGGTTTAAGACCTCGTCTACAGCTTCCTAACATCACGACTTCAACCTTTCCTTGAGTCTAAAGGTTAGACTCAGCCCACCCACCACCTACAGACAATGTGTGTACAACCTACGAGCTGGAGGTGCTTTCCAAATTCATAATTTAATGAAGAGGTTATGGTCATAGCTTCAAAGACACTGTGTATGAGTCTGTACGAGGTGTGGGCAAAAGGAGGGGCTTCACAAACTCTGTAAAGGTCTCCCGACTCTTGAGGATGTAATTTTAAAATCAGTCAGAAATCCAAGTCAGGGAATACTGTACTAACCATCTGAGCAGCATCTGGCCAGAAATATCTTCCTGAAACATCTTCCACAAAAGTATAATAACACATTTAGAATTCTGTGGGAGAGAAATATTTCTTTACACTGGAATTTAGTTGTGTAGAAGGTGTATGGCTAAAAAGAGAGGAAAATGCACAGTAGGTTCACAAAGACAGGGTTTTAGTGCTGATAAAGGCAAATACAAACCGAGAGAAAATGTACATTACAAATAAAATTTTGTAAAAATGTACAATTTGAAACCAACAGCTGTTCACACAAAATAAATTGCTCACTTCTTGAAAATAAAAAGAGAATCAGAAATTATCTTCAGCAAATGATCCATTCTGCAGAAAGTGGGCACCACAGCCAGCTCAAATAATGTCGGTGAGAAATGATGCTAAAAAAATCACATAAAAAACAGTGTTGCAAATAACTCACAATACGCAAAGGACAAAAGTTCAATTCAGGCAAGCAGTGCTTCCCTTTCTCCTCAAAGTCTTTGTGAGAACTGAGCTTAGAACTCAGTCATCTTCTTGTGTGTGTCAGCCTTCTTGTTCTCTCTCTGGATGGACAGCTCCTGGGCTTTCTGCTGGGCCAGCAGCCGGTGGGCCGCTGACAGCTTCTCTTCCAGCTGCTTTACTCTGGATGTGTCCCTTTGCACACACAAACAACAAATAGATTAGGAAGTGGGGAGAGATGGGGAGAGCTGGTTTCAGCTTCACTTTCCAGAATAAATTGGCCACAAATCGAACCTCGATTCTTCACAACTTATTTACATTTTTACACAACTCCCACAAGCCTTCTTATTTGTAAATTTAAATCAATTGCCACTTTACTCGACAGAAGCTTTAAAGCTACTAATGGTAGCAAATGATGTGCTCATACTTTACAATAAATCATATTTGTGTAAGCAGTGCGTTTATGTACTCTACATGTTACATTAATGCTAATGTGTCTATACTCTCCCTTAGGAGTGGGACTGCAGGGTACCTCATGATACAATACAATAAACGGCTCACGATGACGATAATATCACGATGCAGCAATTCTGCGATAATCGATATATCGCTAGACAATCCTAAAATGATACATCATGACATCTGTCTATGAAACCAACATGCCTGTGAAAAAGTTCTCTATTTATTTTCTGCAAATCCAAACTGTTAGAAAACAGTACAATTCTGCAGCACACGTTTTAGTCTGTAAATTTAAATAGAACTACAAAGCAACTATGAAAAATTATTATAAAAAATCTTTACAAAAGGGCACATAAAATGCAAATTCACTGAATTAACTGGTTATTTTTTCCTGAGAATACAAATTGTTGTGTACCACCTAAGCCTAATATGTACATCACATTATATAGATACCTGTTCAGTGACACAGCATTGTGCTGCCCTTTCTCTGCCTAGTGGTAGCTATCTTTTTAGGACACTGGGAATTTTAAGTTTGAGTGTTGACCCTTTGGGGTTGCTGTAGCCAGTCAGCGTGGAGTGCTGAAGCAGCGGAGTAGCAGATCAAGGCAGTGAAGTTAGCAGCTCTTTCACACAGAGCTCAGGAAATATATGTACTTTAATTATTTGCACAGTATGTCACTCAGGATGTAACTGAGGAGGTGTAGTTTACGTAAAGATTATATGATTACGACGCTTATGTCTGTTAGCATGTTAATTCTATGTTAGCATTGAGCTAACCTTCAACCGTTTTTTAAAAATGTATCGATATGATGGGCTGGAATAATGATACAGTATCATGGAAAAATGTATAACAATTTTCTGAATCGATTTTTGGCACACCCCTACTCTCCATGGAGCAGATAACAGCTGAGCATCTATGAAGAGACAGGGAGCTGATGTCCAATCGGTCAGTCAGATTAGACATACAGAACAGTAAATACAAAACATACACAGAACTCAGTACTGACCTTCCTGTTTGTCTGCTGAGTGACTCAGTTAATTTCTGGATCTCCCTCTCGGTCTGGGACACTCTCTCAGCAGCCTGGAACAGCTTCACATTCAGACTCCTCTTGGTGCTTTTCCCTCCCCTGTAAGCCTCCACCCCAGTCCCTGCAGATGGTGCAGCAGCACCCCTCTCAGCAGGATCAGTGCTCTTGCCTCCTAGCTTGTGGTTGAGAAAGTCAAAGACGGTATGGCGACCTCCAGTGGCGACCCGAGGCTTTCTGCGTCTCTTTGGCCGGCCCGTTTGTGTGTCATCTTTAGTGGCATTGCTTTTGGTGTGTCTCTGGGTGAACTCAGCACACTGGCCTAGAGACTTACCTTTGGGGAGGACCACTGCCATGACTGGCTCTACTCGGCCTTCCTGCAGCTTTCCTAAGCCTGAGAAAAAAAGCGACTGAGTGAGGAAGAGGAACACATTTTACATTTTTTTGTACATATAAGGAAACGTACGAATACTGGTAACATTTTAAATGTATTTTATTATTTAACAAATCTCTATATGTAAATGAGTTCTCTTACTTAATCAAAATCACAGTTACCCTGAATACAAAGTACAATGAGATTACCTACATATTACGAACATACTTTTATCCAAATAACTGTAATTTTAGACCACACATATTCGACTTTTGCTAGCAAAAACCCTTAAAATTACCCATATCAAATAGCACGTTTTCCTTGTTCTGTACTGTTATGCTCAAGCTTGCAAACAGAACTTTAAATCAGCACATAATATTTATCCCATTTGGCCCATACAGCTTTATAATCTGGGATCTTATCCTGTAGTTGGTATGAAAGAAACAGTGTGTATAAACTACTAGAAACATTTGGTACGAACAGGCTCCAAAATAGTTGGGTGGGTGAAGAAACATGCAGTTACATACAACATACATACTACTGCCTACACTGGTGTTAAACAGTACTATGATGGTGAATATGATGATTGTTAGTTGAATCGGTGTTAACTTAATTGAAGTTGGTGTGCACATTGATAGTATCAGGATATGTGGAGTTTAAAGAAATGCTACCGCTTAAATCTAATACTGCAGCGGCCAACAAAGCCAGGGAGGCTTGTTGGCATCGAATTAAGTAAATTTGTAATTATATTCACAGTGTTCTTATTGTAGACTAATTCTCTATTTTGTATTTTATGGATGTGATTAAGGTGAAAGGTACAACTGCATATTATGTCCATTGTAATTTAAAAAATGGAGCCGGAGGAGAGAATCAGAATTTCCAAGATTATTATGGTACATTTACAAATAAGAATAACCACAAATCTACAAGTTAAACATTTAAAGTGGTCATATTACCTTTTCAGGCTTTTCAGGCTCATAACTGTATTTAGGGGTTGTACCAGAACAGGTTTCCATGGTTTCATTTTCAAAAAACACCATATTTTTTGTCATACTGCATATTGCTGCAGCTCCTCTTTTCACCTTGTGTGTTGAACGCTCCGTTTTAGCAATGAATCTAGTCTTTTCGACCACTCAAAACTTTTGCACTACGTCTGCATTCACCATTCACTCACATTCATACACTGGTGGAACAGCCGCCAGAGCCCATTCGGGGTTCAGTATCTTACCCAAGGACACTTCAACATGCAGCTAGGGATTGAACCGTCGACCTTAATGATTAACAGGCAGCCCGCTCTACCTCCTGAGCCACAGCTGCCACAACAAGATCTTTGTTGGGAGTTGCACATGCCTAGTTAAGGACTACTAGCCAATCAGAAGCAGAGTAGGGCGGGTTGTGAGAAGCCGGTAAACACGGTTTGGCTCAGCTGTGTACGTTCCCCTTACCACTTTAACAACATAGACTGGAGCAAGAGTTTCAGAGTGGTGAGTTATTAATCTATAATTAAAAAAAATTTCAACCATAAAGTTTAAACTGAGCTCTGTCTCTACACCACGGTAACAACTTTATGTCCACTGACTGCCTGAAGGGTAGCTAGTCTCTGTGGGAGATGGGAACTCCCTTTGGGCTGGACTTTGGGCTATTGGACTATTACATGCACAAAAAAGGTATATAACTATATAAAAAGGTATAAAGTAGAGGGAAAAATCCAAAAAGCAGAATATGACCTCTTTAAATATTCTGACATTGTAGTCATCCATTTATGAGAGAAACTCTTTTTTTCCCCTTAAGGAATCACACTGTTTCACTTTGCATGGCTACATTGTCAGACAAACACACCACTGCCATGTATTATGCATGTAGTGGAAAATTATATTATAGGCAACTTCACAGTCGGATTTAGCAATGAGGAAATACTAGAGAATTTAACACACAATCACTTGAGTTAACCACAAAGATACCCTGCTTTGAGCAGTTTAGAGATGCAGCATAAATTGCCATGACAACAGACCTACGTAATATGGTTTAACCAAGAAGTTACACCCAACGTCACACAGTTACTCCTGAATTTACCTGAATAAGAGGGTTACCTCGCTTCATAGTACAGGCCACAGTAGTTGGTCGAAATGTCGCTAACTAAACTAAAGGGAGCTGTGAATCTAGGGTGTGGGTACTCCTTGTATTGCAGTTGTATTAGATTGTTTTCACGCATCACCTGTCTTCCTTATTTGACCCATTGTGTTGTGCAGAGCCCAAGGACTAACTCAAATTATGAGGTGAATGCTCTGGTCAAGAACAAAGACAGAAGGATTTTATAAATATAATACGCATGGGTTTGGGGTAGGAAGAAACCCTGGGGACATGCACTGAAACACGGGGAAACCATGCAAAGTATGCAAGAGGATAAAAACTGACTGAATGTGTTACATTGCCTTTGTCAAATGCTGGTGAAATATTTGTATGGAGTGTAGTGCAGTAGTTACCTACTAAAAATACAAATTTCTGATTCAATCAGGACGTGACTTTGAAGCTAAAATGCGGGTAATGTTGTGCACTTGCACTTACCTTTCCCATATTCATAGCCCATTTTCAGCATAAGCTTGGATCCAATGCCTCTGGTATGTGCCTCCCAGCCACCAAAGTTTTCAC
Source organism: Lepomis gibbosus (assembly GCA_029875015.1). Lineage (NCBI taxonomy): Eukaryota > Metazoa > Chordata > Actinopteri > Centrarchiformes > Centrarchidae > Lepomis > Lepomis gibbosus. Next base: position 4,284 of record JAPMOB010225383.1, on the reverse strand, counting down.
TGTTAAACATTGCTGTAGATTCCACAGCAGAGTCCATCACTGTCAAATCAAAGTAGAAACGCTCAGTTACTTATGGAATGGAAAATGGTATCGCACAACTTTTAAACAAATTCAAATGTTTATTGGCACGAACAACAAGGAAGTCACTATTTATTTTTTTAGATTTCAACCTCAAGTTTTGACTAGCAGGAGAATGGCAACACAGATCCATCCACACCTTTTGCGTAAGCCACATCCTCTTCTTCAGTGTCATCCAGGTCGGAGTCAGAGGAGAGCGGGTCATCTTCTCTCAAAGGCGGTATAACACAGTCGGCCTCGACCGCAACATCTTTTAGCAGCAGTGAGTCAAACTTCACAGTGTAGAAACCACTGTCAATTTCTACATTGAGAATAAAACATTAAAAATAACTGCCTTGCTTGTTTTTGTTACATTCTGCAATTGCGTTCTGATTACTTGATGAAGATATAGTTTTTGACTAGCTGACACAACTTAAGTTCACTTAATCTCGGCCCTGTCAATGGAATACCTTTGATTTTAGCTGGGTACCAGATGCCGTCCTCGTGTCGAGCCAAGCAGGACGAGCCTTCTTCAAGATTACTGAGGTCACACTCAAGGAATTCTCTGAGCTCTGACACATACACCACTTCGCCGTGGGAAAACCTTCAATTAAAGGAAACATTGTGCGTAGACAGAACTGGCTTCCAAGAGAATTCAATAGAGGAATTCAACTGATGTGGTTTATTGAAGCTCATTCTATATTACAACACATCCATAGTAATTTCTTCCTCGTTGTGGGACGCATAACTCTCCACTCTCACCCTAATTAGAATTTCTTTCAAAATTAACAGATCAATTTGGTGACAATTAAATTATTAGGTAAAAAAGGTGCAAAGGCAGCAACATTTTAATGCATGTTTTAAGTTTTCTGAAGCCATGGTGAGGATAAAACCTGCATCATTTGGACAATGGGTGACACTTACTGGATGATATCTGCTATTGCAAAGAAGGCGGATACAGGCAAGTTAACTAAACACACCTTTTGTAGGCGTAAGTGTAAGCCACCCACCCCCTTCAAAAAACAAAACAAGTGGTATTAACTTTACCTGCAATTATCCTGGAAGCGACATTTGTCCTCTAAGTAGAATGGACAGGGTTTCATAGACTTCTGGGTGGGGTAGACGTAGAGCACCCTTACTTGTGCCTCTTCTCCGTCTGGTGGTTCTGTGCCCACCACCATGGCATTGTGATACTCCAGTGTCCCCCATGCTGTCCGGTAGGGTGCTCTTACTCTAGTACCACTGGGTGTATCTTCTTCTTCTTCCTCCTCCTCACCATCGTCTACCCCACCTTCCTCCTCATTGTCCCTCTCTCTAGTATCAGAACTACTACCCGAAGACTCCCCGAGTTCAGAGTAGAAAGCAGCAAACTCAGCGCCCAAACTGCCGTTTGCACTGTTTATGCTAGCTGCTGCCCCTGAGGTGTTTGCCTGCAGTCCGTGACTATCCTCCAGGCTGGCCAGAAGTTGACTCTTTCTGACAGATATCAGGCTGGACTCTGTGAGCTCTATCAGCTGACGAAGGTCCTCTTTCAGCTTGAGCAGGTCTGACTGCTGGGAAGGGTGCAGGCCAGCAGACAGGGCCGTCTCCACCTGCTGCAACTGGGCACCATAGGTAGTGATGGCTGCCTCAAGAGTTTGTTCATCCATACTGACACTTGGCACAGGGCAGGACAGGAATGGACCACATCAAGCGCCCACAACACCTAAAGGAGAAAGAAGAGGGTTGATTAAAAAACAGATCTCAGTAGAATGGTTAGCAAGTTTATTTGTAAAGCACGTTTCAGCAACAAGGTGACAGTGATTTACATAAAACACATTAAGACACACTGTAAAATCAATATAAAAGCAATATAAAAAATACATTTAGGAGTTAAACAGAAAATAAAAATAAGACAAAACAGGAGAGTTTCTGGGGGTTTGTTCGAGATATGTGATGGATAAAAACTGAACGCTTCCTCTCCATGTTTAGATTTGACTCTGGGGACATTTAACATACCTGAGAAGTCTAGATGGTTCAAAACATGGCAGAAGATCAGTAATGTATTTCAAATCAGCAGTTTACTGAATCAGATTTTTTAGGGAGACCTGTAAAACAGAGTAATAGTCGAGTTGTCTGAAGATAAATACATAGACAAGTTTTTCCAAATCCAGCTGAGACACAAGTCCTTGGTATATTCTTTAGGTGATTGTATGCTGATTTTGTAATTGTCTTGTCTGTTGTGCAGTGCTTCTCATCAGATACTTTTTCTCACCAGGATTATTTGTCCTGTCCTTAATGGTTCAGAGCGGAGTGGCCATCTATTTATTAGATTTGTTAACTTGCCAGGAGTTTGGAAGGACACCGCAAAAGGAAAGGTGACTGTGATCAAACGCTTACGCTAGCGGTGTTTAACTGTAATAAAAAGCCCTTCGTCCACTGACTGCATGTTATCGAAAGGCTTTTTCGAAAAGATTTGGTAAAGTTTTCATTAACGTTGCCCAAAGATTTAACCCAGCTACGTTCCCTTCAATCACAGCTAGTTTTAGCTAACATGTTAGCTGTCTTTAAGCTAACATTTACTGTTAATTGTAGACATTGCATTACCTTCGTGATTAGGCTAGCTGCTGTCTGACATCCATTACACCGACAGAGCAAGGGACAGGCCTGATGTAATGTTTGTATGTTAAGAAAATCCGTAATTTAAATAGCTAAATTAATATACTGTAACAGCACAGCATCTACTTTCCAAATTCATTGTCAATGTGGACTTCCGATATGAGATGTATATTCTTGCAAAATAAAACAAATGTCTTCAGACATTGAAAGAAATGCAGCTTGCTAGTGTTTATCTGTTGTCCGAAGTTTTACCAGCGCATGCATTTTCATGAGACTTTAAGTCACTCTTTTTTGAACAAAGAAATCTCGATTTTATTTGATAAAACAGTTTTTATACGATTGAGATTTAACTAAACAACTACTAACTTCTAATTCTATTCAGTTCGATAATGTTTCAATGGCATGAGATAAGTGACACATTTCCACGGGGAAAGCACTGTTTATTAAATAATTATATGGGTTTTTCTTTTTTGCAGCAAAACTTTGTGCTCTTTTATTTTGAAGCTAAAGCGCCAAACCCGGAAGTGGTTTTTGCCCTACGTCAAACATGTGCGACATCGACGCAGAATCACGACGTTACCTTTAGTCAGGGCGGTCTGTAACGTTACCAGTGTTGTGTTATAATTATTCTATTCTATATAGAAATAAACCTATTGCACGTGCTCATTGCTCCGCGCAGTGGGTCCACTTAACACTACTAATGCGAAGGTAGGCTACCTGTTTGTTGACTTATCGCAGTGCAGCTTCAGCAGCACGTTGGATAACTCAAATAACGTTCCACACCGCGTCGGAACTGGGAAATTTCCAAGTTGAAATATCAGACTTCCAACCTCAAAGCGTTCCAGGTTCATGGTGGTGCATGACACCATAAATGTGAACAATAAACATGGCTGACCATGACAACCTTCTGTTTCTTTGGCAAGTTTATCCACAGTTAAAATTATGGCCATTTTATCAAAAACAAGTGATGAATATACGTTACTCGTTAACTGTGCATCCTTCCAGCTACATCAGTTGGTAATCCTCAAAAGTCAGCAGAAGTTGTGGGCTATATTTATAAATGTTTTCACATTTCTGGGCATTTTAACGTTTTCCTGAAGAACTTTTGCGTAGAGAAGATGACTTTCAGAGATTGTTTACTAGTACTGTTGTTATACTATTGTTTTGAGTACTAGTATGTAGTATTTTCAGTACATTCATGGTTTATCACTTAAAATGTGTGCTTCCATGGGAGCTGCCCTTCTTGTGTGACGTCATTCGGCTGCTACTCGTGCAGTCGGGGAACAATTTTTCCCCCTCCGAGTTCACAAGGAGGAAATCCCACTTCAAGTGGCGTTACAAAGTAGTTTTGGCGCGTTCGAGACTGGTCGGAACTGGGATATTTCCCAGTCGAAACTTCCGACTTCCGACATCAAAGCGTTCCAGGTGCATGGTGGTGCATGACGCCGAAAGTGAACGAAAATCATGGCTGACCATTACAAAGTGTGCACACAGTTGCACCCTCAGCAATTTTAGGTGTTAATTATAAGGATGGCAGTTTAACTGCAATAACTGATATAAATAGCCCATACGTTAATAGTTCTGTGCTGCTATATTTAGTAGCCCTCAAGTCAGTCAATGTTGTAGGTT
>JAPMOB010225382.1:0-20107 GCA_029875015.1 Lepomis gibbosus | reverse complement strand
GTGGACCCAAAGATTGCTGTGGACCCGAGTACAGACTAGCTAGAGAGAGTAGATTAAGTGTACTTCTCTGTTTGTTCTCTAGTCAGAATGATTGTGACTCAGTTATTTGCTCAACCCTTTGCCTGTTTTTATTTTCCATTTAACTCTTTTAACCCTGACTGTAAGATTATATTTTATGTTGCTTTAAAACGTTTTTATATTTCCCTGTTGCTTTTATGTTTTATGCAAAGCACATTGAATTACCTTGTTGTTGAAATGTGCTATACAAATAAACTTGCCTTGCCTTACTTACCACAAGTATTCTTTTATCATTGTTTCGTAATAATCAATTTACAACTTTTAACGACAAAATTAGGTGATAATAAAACATTAAGGGGGTGATGGTGGGAGGTGACTTTGACTTTTCACTTCAATTGCAAAGTAAAAGAAAATGACAAAGCAGCATTATCACTGAACAAGATGTTGTCATTCTGTTTTAATTAGTCAGTTCACAAATCTCTATTAGGAAAAGGTAGTTTCATTTTGTCAATGACAAGCCACATTGCTACTGTGTCAGTTGGGCTTGAAACGTGTGCACAAAGAGTTAATTTCTGTTGTTGCAGTTGTAAGACTGGCTCCGCATTACGTGGTCTAACTTGATAGTAGCCCGGAATTTAGGTGAAGATTTTGGTTTTCTGGCTCTGCAGCTTGTAAGATCGTCCGTGCTTTTGCTACACAGCTCGCAGTTTGAAACACCATTCCAGCATGGTGCGAGACTGCTGATTCCGTACAGGCTCCTGCAGGCATTTGCTGGTGCTGGTGAGGAGACTGCAGCATTCTAAAGCTATCCACCATCACAGAATAAAATCAAGTGCTCAGTCAAGTCATGCTCAACTAGTCCTTATGTTTATTATCAGATGGCAGCAATCACTTCACGCTGCGGGTGACAATTTGTCTGCCACATATAAACACATGGGGTGGCACGCTGAGGGAGGCATGTGGGTTTGTGGCATGCACAACCAGAAACACATTAACACTCACACACTAACACAGATCACACTCTTTTCCTCACATGTGATTTATACTCAGTCAATTTCTTTTACCCAAACACATACATTCCAGAAGAAGTAAACACCGTTTAATCTACTGTGCTCACATCCTCGGCTCTTCAGATAGTGGCAGAGTGGTTGAGAGGTCATGTGTCTTCGCTTGTGTTTGCACATATAGATTGGTTGTGGTGATGTTCTTTAGTGATGCAATCACTGGATTATTTAACGACTTGACTGGCCAACAAGTACAAACACAAGCTCACACACGTCATTGATTGTGCAGATTCAGTGAGCTAGCTTTCCATTAAAACAAAATAAAATACATATATAGACACACACACACACACACAAACGCATTCACTTCAAAATGCTCATCCGCCCTTTGTGTATCCACGGAGCACAAAACACCCTCACAGACACATACTAGCATACACAGCAAAAGCTAATTTAATTAGCTATCCTGCCAAACAGGAGCTTCTTTTAATTACTTGTGGCTGTCTCTCGCAGCTTGCAGAATAAGAAACTCACCATGGATTTCCTTAACTAATGACTGTGGCATAATACTATGTCGAATAGAACATTATTGAACACGACCAGTCAAAAGCTGCCTCCATCCTTCCAGACCATTTGGTCCTAGAGATATATAAAGTAAAAAAAAAACAAAAAAAAAAGCACACCAATCCACCATTCCCTCAGAGTGAAGCCAACATACTCTGGTACTGTGCTGGAGAGGACAAGGTTGTTAGTGAGCTAGCTCTTGTGTTAATAGATCACAGAAATAAGCAGATATGAGAAATAAAACAGCAGGGGTAGAGGCGAGCAGAAATCAAAAAGCTATCAGTTTTGTCATCAAGCATTGTAACACAAGCTGGCCCAATTATAGACAAAAACAGGTTCCACATTATATGCCACAGCGAACAATGATTACAGTTCGACTGGTGCAATGACGGTTATACTGGTGCCGAATATTGATTTCCCCCCCTTTTCCTTGTCAGGGCCAGCCACTGCTGCACTTAGTGTGACTGAGTGGTTGCAGCTTGGACCTCCACACACACACACACACACAAGCAACTTTGTACAGTTTAGATGAAAGAGTTAAGAAGCTGTTGACTGGAATGAACGCCATGCTTACTGTTGGCTGCATAATAATATATAATCCATACATGATTGTGCTCTTTAGTGAGTTAAAGATGGCAAAAGATGTAAAATATGTAAAACAGAACAGCAGTACTTTGGTTTAATGTATGACTGGCATGTTTACTGATTCTAGGAAGTCTCCTTGAAATCTAAGATTGTAATTATGAAACAGAACCCAGAACTCTGTTTCAGATGGTGTCACAAAAACAAATATGATTCCTGTGCTCACCGTGTGTCTAAATTATAAGCATTATCTTTAACAGTCTACGATGCCACCTTGGTTTTACCAACAGCATATTTATTTTTCATTGCAATAAAAAGCACAAACACATTTTTTATTCATCTATTTAAAAACCATAGTTAAAATAGATGTGTAAATATGCAAGCCATAATAAATATGGCATGTGTCGACTATATAGGACAGGGGAGGAGAAGCACTGCCCAGAGCTACAAAGAGTTCATCAACATGGCTCATAAACAAGGCATTGGCTTCTTTTGTAATAAATTCTGTCTTTACAGGAGGCTATATATTTCTTTATACACTCGCAGTGAGCCAAGCCTAACCCTGGAGGCCTAAATCCATCTGTGTTGCTCTCTGTTTTAATGTGCTCCTCTGAGAGCTACTCATCCCTCTCTCCCTCTTTGCTGCTGTCGGTCCATTTCTGTTTGTGGGAGAGACAGAATGTGATTGCCATGGTAACCAAGGCTACTTCCACTGACTTGGGCACTGTTGGTTCACTGGGAACTAGCAATAACAATTCAACACATCCACAAAGTCAAGAGTGTACCGAAGGGCAAAGGTCAGATCGGGCGGAAAAAGCCGGACAAGCCCGATACCGTCTTACTTTTTCTTTGCTATAGTGGTAACTCATTGTGATTGCTATTCTATAAACATTCTTTAACCTCCGTGTCCTGATGCAAAACAGCCAGGGCTAAAGTAATCTAGCTGTGCAAATACTCAGAACAATAATAATAATAATGTTTATAGATATCAGGAAATGCAAAGTATTATTTTCCCCAGAGGTTTAAGTGGTGGGCTTGCTTTTTTCTATTGGTGTGTTTGCCAGCTACCAGAACAATTCATCTGCCGAGTCATATCTGGCAAATAGAGAAAGATGTAAATTTATTTGAATTACCCGAGCCCAGGATAAGTGAAAGCAGGAGAGGGTTTTAAATGCATTCTGAAGAAAAACACAGTTCCCTGACGTGAGAGATCTGTTCAAGTGTGAATTCCATCCTCACTACTCTATTTCTTCACTTTCTATTTTTACAGATTTTGGAGGACCTCTACTAAGCTGTATTTTGCATACCATAGGTGGTCATTGAAAGCACAGCTTCTGTACTGCACACAAAAAGGAATTCATTTAGATTGGAGAGACCACATGATTTCACTGAGCAAAAAGGGATCTTTGTCCATTTTCGATCAGATCTTTTCTGGCTCTCCTGTCTGCCGTTGTACCGTATTCTATTCCACCTTTGGCTTGGGGCAGGAGCTCAGTTTGGCTTCACATAAAGACTGGCAGAGGAGATGCAACTAGCAGGGTCTCTCCTCTCACTTTGGCATCCAAGCCTGTGGTATTTCAGTTACACTGTCAGTCTGGCATTTAGCTCAGCAGTTGATGGACACTAATAGGGGCTTGGCTGCTCCACTATTACCCTAAAGGGAACTCTCGTCAGCAACTATGTGATCAGTTGCTTGATCAAGGATGTCTAACTACAAGCCTGATTGATCTTAAGGCAGATCTGTAACACACCTTTGTGATCTTACTTGGAAGGCACCGTTAAAGGGATAGTTTGGGATTTTTGTAATGGGACTGTACCATAGTCAGTGTATTACCTGCAGTAAATGAGGGTCGGCGTGTCCACTGTTTGGATAAACAGAGTTTTACCAGCTGAGAAGCTAAGCAACGTACTGCTGTGGAAAGGGGCAGCAGCAAAGCGTTTTTAAGCCACCTAAATGAAGGCTCAGTGCACTTTGCCTTCAGACAGGCATTTCCTTTGGAACTACAGTTTGGGTCAGACTTACAGCAGTTTATGGAAGAGGCAACGGATGAAAGAAAATTCAAGTGAGGGTGATGATATGATACTGAGTATGACATTTTGTTCACTAAGCACTCACCATCTTTTAAATCTTTAGACAAGTGAAGTTTGATCTTGTAACCGCACTTTCTGACCCAAACAGCTGATGCCTGGTGGCCTTACGCAGTGAGCAACCAAGTTGCTCTTATGCATAGCAATACGAGAGTTGAAAGGAAATAACAGCAAAGTAACGCACTAAAAATATTCTAAACATAGCATATACCTACCTGAACAGATATAGATTTTATTTTGTGGGCCTTCTTTCAGTTGGTTAAAATAGGTTTTGCTTCTGACCCAGCCTACAGCAGTACATTGCTTAGCTTCCCTGGCTGTACAACTATCTGCTTCTTCAAACTGGGGACACACTGGCTGCCATCTACTGTAAGTAAAACACTGACCATGGATGACTACTTCATACAGCCCCATGTCAAAAGAACAAACTATCCCTTTAAGATTTTCATTGATTTTTTTTTTTTTAATCAGAAAAAATTGATAGACTATCACATTGTTGGTTTTATTTTTTCATGGAAAATACAGAAAGAAAAGAAAAATTCAGAACATCACCAGCCTCAGCATCATTAAACCTGGTCTCATGATGACACATTACAATAGAGACAAAACTCAGAAGATGAAGAATTGTTCCACATTAGCAGCACTGGCACTGATGACGCACATAACATCAATAGATAAGGCTGAATAGTGCAGTGATTGCAGAACACAGTAGCATATGCAATTAGTGCAATTGGCCAAGGAGAATGCAGTTGGGAAGAAACAATGAGGGAAATACACATATAAAAATCACATATTTAGAATTGCCATGGATTAGGACCTGGGCTTTCTGACAAAGATCTCTGCCTCACCAAGTGAGCTAAAGTGAAAAGTGTTGCAGTAATCACACTCATACAAACTTCCCTGCTGTTCTGCAATAACGCCTGCAGAGTAAAGTTTTGAAGTTGGTGGGACAACTACCATACTGACAGATTGAGTTGTAGTAGCTTCTGGCTGCAGCTAAAAATGGACAAATCCACAGTAAGGTGATGGCTTCATATTGTTCAGTGACTTAGCAACTTAAAGTTTTGTTCATTGCTCACATTGTTGTGCACCGCTTCATTGTGTAAAATGGCCATAATATTTCTGCAGGAGGCTGATGGGGTAGTTGATCAATACCAGTGACTCACTGATTACTTGGCCATTTGCTGAGATGTGTGGGTTAACACCCCCCATCTCCCATGCACTAAACTTCAGAACCAAATTAATTTTTTTACATGACAGATTGCTTCATGGTAAACTTTAACAAACAACCAAGTTCAAGAGTATGCAGTTTTTTTTAAATCAATCATTACAGTAGTCTGTTTGACTGATGAGCATCACTTCAAATAGAAAGCACCCTCTAATCAGTGAAATCAGCTGCTATTTGGCTGGAATGCAATCTTGAAGATGACAGAGTGAGTGCCTCGGTGCTGGAGGGGTACCGGGCTTGCTGAGCCTGCAGGATCCAGGCGGCTAACTGTGCACTGATTCTGTGTGCAGTGATGCAGCAGGGAAGTTAAATGGACAGGGCTGAAGCGACAATGTTTAAGAGTTTCATTTACATTACATACAGTATGAGCTCAGCTTTGAGTGCCTGCTCATCTCAGGCCATTTCTTTTCAATAGCAGCTTGTCCCTTTTTTTAGCTTCCCACCTCAGAACTGACTCTGAGTCTTTGTTATCAAATATGTACTGCGTTCACATATGTTTCATGTTGACTTAAGCTTCCTACACTTGAGATACTGTAGTTTTCTGACAGTTTTAGGTATTAGTGATATAATTTGGAATGAAGAAAATAGCACAAGGGGAAGGCAGTATGTATAGGTAGTATGTAATATAGATACCTAAGTTGTCTAGGTTATTATAGAGAAATATGATGCTAGAATGAATATAAAACTTCAACCTGCAATAACTAATTTGAGATTCTGGTGATAATTCTCTGTAGGTCCAACACTAACAGTGAGACCTTTCACATTGTTTTCACATCATTTTATACATGTGTATTCTAAAAAATATTGATTATACCCATCTCATAATGATATTCAACATCATCCCATTTGCAGCGTAGACTGTCTGTAAACACTGGCTAGCAACACATGTGGCTTAGAAAATAAACATACAGCTGTATCCTCACATAATTTAATAATACCTATGACAATGCTGCACCTTGCATCTAATTATATATGCATTATATATTTGCATTACTGCCCATTAAAAAAATAACACCTTATTTACTTATGCGCCTGATGGAGACAAATAGTTATTTCTATCATTTCACCCACTAACCATATGAATGTAACTCTGAATAAATAATTATGAATAATTAACCCACAATTTGCATGACGTTGATAGTGGAAACTAATGAATCGGTGCATCATCCGAGTCTGTAAGAGCTTTCATATTTTGATTTATTACTGCTGAGTAGTGGTTGTGACCGATTCACGGCACGTTTTAATATTCTTTTGACATCAATGAACATATCTCCTCCTTCTGAATGTCAACAGGCAAGGGCTTATATGGAGCTGTGCAAAATATTGTCCAACAGAAGTTAAAAGAATTTTTTTTTTTACTCCTGGTCCTAAAAATGTGCACTATTTTTGTTAAGATAGGACTGATTTTCTATTCTGAGACTGATAAACATGGCCTAGCTATCAGTACTGATTCCATACATGCAAAAAATGTATTTGGCTCTAGAAATTAATACATCGTTTTTGTTTCATTTTTTTCTCCTTATATTTTTAGGTGTTCTTTGGAAACTCTCCATTTTCCTCAAATCGCAGATGTAAGTAGGGCACAGGCTGTTATCTGCCAAAGATGTCTTCACTCTCCATCACTGTCTTATAAACTCTATCCCCTTATTTCTGGCATCCATCTTTCTTCCCTGCCACACATCGTCTTCAAATCTCTCTTCTTCTTATCTCTTTTTACTCCATCAGTGCCTGTGACAATTTTTCCTACTTTCCTCTCTCATCTTGTGTCTATGTGTCTTATTTGTCTCTTACTCCCTCTTATTTCAGTTCCAGCTATTTCGTCCAACTCCCATAGCCTCAAATCTCTGTTTGTGTCCAGTCTCTTTTTGCGTCATTACCAGCCCCACTTCTCTCTCTCTCTCTCGTCCTGGCCCACACAACTTTTGCTTCTGACACCATTGGCCGCCTTGTCGATCTCTCTTTCTCTTCCCACCCTCTCACTTCCATTTCTTTCTCATCCCTACTGTTAAGCAACCCGCCATTGCGGACAGCCCATGCTGTGTCTCTGGCTTTGAAGAAAGTGAAAAAAGGGCCCTCACTGGTATCGAAGAGATTTCTGTTTTCTGTCAAGGCCGGCCCTACACGCTAGAGGCACTTCATATTTTTTCAAAGACTGAAGTAACACAATCATAAGCAGCATAAGAAAGCAGCACAGCCTGACACTTGCATGCAATGTTGCAAGGGGGGAAATAAGGTGTTCACATCTGTAAAACTGTTTGACATCTCTGCATGGTTGCCCATTAGAGTGGTTGACGAAACTTTTAAATGGGAGTTTAAAAGTGGTTTAGGCCTGCTGTTATTACAGACTGCCGTTCTTTTAGCCTCCTGTGCTGGTTATGGTTTGCATCATATTGACAATCATTCGTCAGGTACCAGAATGTTTAAATTCCTACTTAATGTTTTTGGCTTACTCATGAAGTTTTCTTGCTTTTTCCTTAAGGGCTTGCAATATTTCCCATCAAAGTTCATTTAATGTCAAGTGCACACCTGTTTTAAAAAATTCTACGTCATGCTCTGCTGCCTTAAGGCATGTACCCTGAGGATCGGCAACAATTGCTCATACTTAGACAACATCTTTGTGCCGAGGGCTAGCAGACATGGACCTCTCCCCCTCTGTATGCTTTTTGCACTGTGGGTACCAGATCACCCCTGAAGCATTATTCCCACCAGGTGCATTCATCATGCAGCCTACAACTTTGAACTTGCCTGGTGTTTATGCCTTCAACTTTCCGACCCCAACCTCCCTGCCAACAATTTGCTTTGACAATACTGCCTGTAGTGTTGAGAAGCCGGCTTTTTTTCTTCACTTGCTCTCCATCTAATTAGTGTCAATGCTCAATTCCTCTTCTCCTCAACACGGCACTCACTCTCTTCCCACCCACCATCAAAGCTCTCAGTACAATTAAGCGTGTAAAGCGAGGCCAGGAGGAAAGAAAAGGAAAAAATAAAAGGTAGACGTGCCATCTTTGAAGTGCAAATTGAGATGGGGCAGGTAGCCCTCATGTGGGAGATTTGTCAGGTTTGCAGCACTGCTGGTGAGTGGAGCATGTGCTCTACTACAGTCTGAGACCATCTATCCTGATCTTTTATGCTTCACGTTATGCGTGAGTGGAAGTTAGACAAAACCATTGCGAAAGTTTCAATCTGCGTTGTGTTGAGTTGTCAACGCAATTCGTGTGTAAAGAGTCATCTGTAGAAGTAGATAAGTGGGGATAATGACTGCCGAGAGTACTAGGGGACAGCATGATGTACACTTGTTGAAAGCTCTCTTCACCTGCTCTAGTGCTCTATGAAATGACAGACTTGTCTTTGATTTTCTTGATCTCTCCCCAGTTGAAAACAACTTGTTTTCGACAGGCACACCACCACCCTCAGACAGAACAATCTGTACAGGCATCGCCTTTCTGATTTGGCTCAGAATTTTTAGGCCATCTGGATTTGTACATTCTGGCTCCCTCTGTGCCTTTACGTGAGGGCGGGGGGAGATGTTATAGGAGAAGAAATTAAAAAACAAAAGTACAATGTAACACGGAAAGCAGACCAAGGAGAGCCTAAAGAGACAAAATCATTTTAGAATGTCATGTACAGTCCAATCCACAGCCAGAGTGAAGTTAGGATCATGACCCTGGTGACAGTAACAGAAAGAAAACGAGCAGGGGAGTGACTAAGGAGAGAAACAGGGGGGAGAAGGGCAGCAAGACAGATAACAGGGGAAAGGAAGGTCAAGGATACCCAGCAATTTCAGAAATCACACTCACACACTGTTCGGTACTGGCTTTGGAGTGCCAGCATCAATGTGGACAACATCCTGGTGGGGTAATATTTCACCTAAGAGATAATCTGTGGAGGATCACTGCTGGATCCCAGCAAGGGTGGCCACTAGTTGACCAGTGGAGATTTTCTGTGTGAGTGCCTTTTTAATAGTAACACTGCTGAAGATCACCCACATGTTTGATTCAAGAGGAAGAAAGTTAGAGAAGTGTAGGCTATATGAAGTACATAAAAACACTAAATAAATTACATTACACTTTCTCAGGCTTTCCACAAATAACTGTGCAGTGGACACAAATGCCAAAAATGTGTTTGCAAAGGCACTTGTTAACGTGTTTACTGTCTATAGATAATGCTGGCATATAACAGTGTGCTTTTTCTAAGCCTTTGAGCGTGTCAGTCACTGATGTGGAACTAACGGAAGTCAATGACCCTGCGAGAATGACTGAGAGACAGAGAGAGGGAGACAGGAGAGTGAAGTGGTGAAAGACAAAATCAAACAAAGAAGACTGTAACCTGCAAGTAGACTGTAAAACTGTAGCAGTGTCAGCTGAGCTGTGTGATGAGTGTGTGGGATGCAGCAGTGTATAGGGTAAAACATGGGTCTGTGAAATCTTCAAATCACTTTTAACGGACTGTCACTCTGATTTTTCTGGAGCTAAATAAGAAGGCATACATGTAATGGGAAAACGGTCCTTAAAACACACTGCAACAGGATTGCTAAACCAAGGATACTGCCAATTTATGAAAAACGAACATGAGCACAGGAACTCTTTGGATGTCTGGAACTAAAGCCTGGTTAGTGATCCATAAAATAAATCCTTAGGAGAGGCAGGCTTGGTATCAAAGCAGCACCTACTGACACAGTGAATTGGCCAGAGTACAAAAGACTGACTGAGCGCCAAGAGGTTGCCCCACTAGAAATCATACACTTTTTGCATTTAACAATAATCAAGCACTTTTCATGTACAGTACAAACAAAGCAATATCCAAAATAGTTTATTCATTTTATTTCAGAGCAGTTAAGCGGATAATAGCTTTCCCTTGTATTATCAGGCTTGATTATGAAAAATGAATAAGCTTAAATGGGTTAAATTGCTCACCAACAGGTGAGCACATACACCCTCTGTTTTTAAGCATGCTTCACAGCACTGATTATGTTTTCACTGCAGCTTTCTTTCACATCACTAACAAACACATTCGTTATTAGACTGCTAAACTCAAGCCTCAACATAACTGTTTGATATGATAAACAAAAGATAAAGTCACTATTGCTGTTGTTTCAGGATTGTCATAGTTTAGCCTGCTTTCACTGTGTCGTACTCCACTAAGCCTTGAACACATATGTTTTCTGTGTGGCTCTCACCAGGGGAGAACATCATCAAAACTGAATGACTCCACACTTGGGGCCGTGCTGCCAACTACATAGAAAGCATGGTTTTAAATGTCTTTCTGTTTTTAGCCCTCTCTGCGTTTATAACATGTAAGTGAATGTCGTGGGTTAGTTTCATACATACTTTATTGTTCTTACTTTCAGATTTCAGCCTTAAAGTTCCAGGGAGAAATGGCACAAGCAGAAAAGGCCACAGTGAGCTGACAGGAAGCAGCCTCGTGCACTAACCAACACTCCTCCAACATGTCACCGAAGTAAACAACACCTTTTACTTTGCCGTGCTGTCCTGCTGTAAGGCAATCGTGACACATAAGTATAGAAGACTGAAAGTTATAACATTATAAATTCATTTAAACATTTACTAATTATTAATATTATAGTCCACCACAACCTGGACTTTGGGGTCACCTCTTCATCTGATGTTACATGTCTTTGGACCGTGGGAGAAAACTCACACAGACCCAAAGAGAACAATGTTGTATATTTTAGGACTTGACATGACAAGATAGAAAAAACTATTCACAAACAAATAAAAATTAAATGACGATTGTATGAAATACAAGTATCCAAGATGTTCCGTCAGATACAGTAGGCTTTCCTGTGCCCCAGGGCGATTCAATTTGCAACAGGGAACATCTGCTACTGTACACTATAGCAAGAAATTAGTGAGTTTATCCCTCATCTGTTGTATCACGCCAGCATTCAGCTCAATATGGAGAATAAGACAAGAGAATAAGAGAAGACAGACTAAAACAATGACTGGGAAATAACCCAGGGGGATTTTCTGGGAATATGGATACATTTTCATACTCATTTGAGCCATCACCTCTGCAACAGTGATTTGGACATAAAAGCTACAACAAACAGGCTGAGTCCACCAACTCAGACTATAGTGAAGCTGCTCCAGACAGTTTAGTCTTGTGTCTTTAGTTTCAGAAGAGAACATGAAATGCAGTTATAAATAACACAAATGCCCCAGTGACTTACATTTGTGGCAATATGTCTACTTTTACAACCAACTAACACTATACAATGATTAATTCATTAAGGATTAAATATGTGGGTCATGTTAACTATAAGAGGCACTATTATAAGGTCTCTGTTGAGTTTTATATTGATAAACATGTATTGTAAAATTAATATCCTTATTCTAAAAAAGCCTGTAGATTTCTAATAAGTTATTTCTTATTTCACCATTTTAATTCTACTTCATTCTCCACCGCATTTTAGTGTTTACTCACTACTTGAATGTGCTCGGCTTGCTTTCCCCTTGAGTTCTCTTTTCCCCACACTCACACACACCTACGCCTCTTTCTGTTTCTTTCTCCCAGTGTGTGTCTGCTCTGCTGACTTTCTCCATCGGCAGTATGTTTTCTAAAGTCGCCGAAAAGACACAGAACTCATCCTTTGGATTTTTCCACCCGTGATTCCATTTTCACAGCAGCAGGTGCGCCGCATGTGGGGGAGGCTTGTTAATAACGTAGCATATCGAAACAATCGAAACCAACGTGGTACCGAATATCATCTGCACTGGTGTGTTCACTGTTCACTGTTGCTTTACTTGATCTGTGCTTGTAAAATATCCACCATGTCTGTGTCTTGGAACTTAATACCAAATAACATCTCTCTCTGTGTTTATCTGCAAAATACTAAAATGGCCTGCCAAATATACTTGGCAGTCGTTAATATACCTGGGCGGCCCGCCCAAGTGAAGTCTACATGTGGGAAACACTGACATAAGATGATAGAAAAATCAAGGAATAAATCAAAGCTTTCCAACATGAATCTGCAGATATTTACACATCTGTGGAGTGGATCCTTTCAATGACAAAACAATGAAAACTGTCCAGTCTTTGGTTGTGAATAGTTTGGGAGAAGCACCAAGGCACAGATAGAAACAACCTCCAACAACAGAGGATCCAAGGACAACGATGATATAGCACAGGCCTGTGTGTACAGTGATGTTTTGATCTTGTTTAAGGAGGCTTCAAAATCATTCACTTCATACAAACCTTAAAACTGAGCTTACTGACAAAACACTGGCTACACAGTGCAATAATTGTGCATAGTTGAATTGGCAAAATAATACAAAATGAAAAGAGAAAATCTACGAGGAGAATTGGAGGTTGCATTTAATATTACAAATTTAAAAGAGGAAATATACACAATGTTTATGTTGTCAACTACCAATACCCAGACAGGGACAATGTGGTTATAGCATAGTAATAACAGCTTTATTGCTGGAAAAGCCAATAACTCTGAAGGTCAAAGCATTAAAATATTCTATTTTACTGTGGCATTTGACTACAGCTGCTTCTCATGCTATCTTTCTCTCTCTCTCTCTCCTCCTACACCGGGTCATTTCAGTCTTCCTGTCCTTTCACACAAGCATTATTACATTCATTCCATCTCAGCGGGTGGGGCAGAGTCTGTGTGTGTTTGTGTGTGTGGTGAGAGTGGGAATAACAGTTAGAGCTAATCACGGAGGAGGCCACCCGTCTTTATCAAGCCATTTGACACTAATGCCATTAGGTGAGATGCATAGCTATGTGAGTTCATAAAATTAGGGTTGGGGCCAGCGGCTGAGCCAGCACAGACACTAAGACTCCCATCCACAAGCAGTAAGATGAGATTAGCATGGTGCGCTAAGCGCTGACAGGCCTCATCAGTTCACATCAGGACCAGCAGGATGGGCCCACTGAGAGAAAAACCATACCACCCTTACAGAGCTTACTGCGCAGGGTTACTGTGTATGTGTGTGCATTTGTGTGTTAGTGAGTAACTGAGCAAGTGAGTAAGAAAGCAAGAAAGACAGAGACAGCGTGACTGAAGGTGGGCAGGGTCAAGCAGAGTATGTGTTCAAATGGATAAAATCTATCAACAATCAACATGACCCAACCTCTGCCTGGGAAGTCCAGATGTTCCACAGGCCCCAGTGCCAATGCCATTAAGAGCCGAGCCAAATACACTCACAGATTCATGTTACTGATGGCGATGCTGATAGGTCAAATTGAGTGTTACATGTTTCAACAACATAAAGACAACCTGCCTCGAACACTGATTACAGCAGACAAGCATTGGAACGTGTTCTGAGGAGAGCAGACGCTTGGACTGAGATCTGTGCTCAGGCCAGTTCTGTCATTCTGGGACAACGTGACCTTGTACGAGCAAAGCACATTAGCAGCTGTCAAAGCCAGGAAAAGAGCTGCTGCTAGCTAAGGCCAAAGAAGGGCTCTCACTGCTTCCTATTGACGGCTGATGTTGAGGGCTTCGCTACAGCAGCGGACGTTAAAACAACCAGTTCCAGGTACACTGACTAGTACTTGAAAAGCAATCTACCTCACGATCTGTTTCAAAGTTCAGGAATCTGTATTATGCACAGAAAAAAATTAGGAATTACATCATGATATTAATCCCCATGACAACACGAAACTTTTTAAAGAAGTTCATTGGATCCCCCAACTAAAAGTACATCCTTTCCATGCAAACTAATGAAGTTACTGCCTTAAGCCAGAAGCAATGTGAATGTAAAATAATCATATTGATTATTTACTGTATGTGTTGTCAGAGTGTGCTGTGTGGGTGTTTTCCAATGTTCTAGAGCATATACTCAAAAGTGTGTTTGTATTAATAAGTGCATACATTTAAAAATACATTAAGAAAAGTTATACACATATTACTGTTATAATAGCCACTATACATACTGTGACTTGTCTAGATTAATATGCACAACAATTCCCATAAAAAGACTTTGCCAAGACTGTCTCATTACAACATTCACCATGTAAATCCCTGAAAGATCCATGGGATTGCTGTTTAAGTTGAAAGCAGCAGCGAGAACATTTGTATTCCTCAACAAACCCCCCCTTAGTTTTCATTTTATTTGGACCACCTCCAGCACCAAGAGAAATAATGGAGACAGCAAGAAGAATTTCAACCCTGACCGCAAATGTCACTACCTCTACATCAAACACATCGAGGGAATTTAGACTGATAACTTTTTAATTGTTGGTTTATTAATGCTTAATCACTGGACAGGTAAGCTGCAGTGAAACATCCATCCTGGCAGGGGAGATGCAAATGGACTTCATAATACAAGCTCAAATGAAAGGGATCTTGCACCCTGCTTCAACAGACAAATGATCTCTGACTTCACTCCTGTCCTGGACAAAAGAGAATGATTCTAGAGAGGAGTGTGTTCCTGCCTCAGCTACTAATCAGGGGACATCAACTGATAAAGAACAAGACTGACTACACTGGTTATGTTGTGTTTGAAATATCTCTGGATTAAGTGCAAAAACAGAATAAAGAACCATTATTGTTAGTTTGATTTGAAGAACGACTGACATTTTGACAACACTCAACGTCTATTAACTCAACAGTTTGACAGGCTGTGCTTCCATTTGTTAGATGGGAGAGCAAAAAGCTTTTGTTTGCAGAGGCCTCATTAGCTCAGTAACCTTCGACACAGATGTTTGTGAAGCATTAGTTCTTTCAGCCAATCTGAAGACTGACTGAACCTCCCAAATCATGTGCCGCCGTCTCTTTATCTCTCTGTCAGTTGATGGTTGTTTCAGTAAACAAGCAAACACAAGCACCACAATTCTGCCTACTCAAAGAGCAACTGCAAACTAATTTATTATTATCTGCATCACTCCAACCCGATAAACTTGACTGTGAGGCTGTTGCTGCCTTCTTTCTCTAACAACACTTATGTGGTTTTTCAGTTCTATCCAAGCTCTCTGTCTTAAATCCATTTGTTTTCCAACTCATAAATTTCCCTCATGAGGCACAGTCTGATATCCACCTCCTGGACCTGGATATTCCATTCAGAGAACTGTAAGTAATATCATTTTACACAAGGAAGGGCAGAAAGACGTCATTAAGCTCTCCTAGGAAGGAAAAAGGGCATCATTATCCATCTTTCTTAGTATTCCTCACCACAGACAAAACTCAGTTATCTACATTGCCTCTCTATATTTACTCCTATCATCTCTATACATGTCGTCTTCACAAAGAACGACAGGTGAAATAGGGCAACTACGTGAAACTCTTCTGCGCTGTCCGACCACTCCTAATGACTTCCTGAGCAAGAGAAATGCATCTCTCCTCACAAAGGCGGACTGCACATCAGGATTACTGGGAGTTTTCCCATTGGGCTGCTGGACAATTAGGCCGATAAACCACATAGTATTAAAATAGAGACAAATCACTGCAGTTGAAAATCAATTGGTATGTGCCTTGATCGACTGGCCCACGGTGCGTAGTTACTGGTCCAAAACAGGGTGGGGCAGGGTCGTTTTAATATCAGTCACACAATCCAGATCACAACATAATGAAATTGTTAAAAGCAGCAGCAGCACCAAAAGAAAAGTCTGTAGTCTTGACGCACTTTGCTGCACCTGCCTTGAGCAACGTTTTTGTTTTCCTTCCTCATCTTTTCAGCACCACCTTTGCATTTCATCTCATGTTTTTTATCCACGATTTTTGAAACAAATAATAACCGGGTTAAGGGTTAGGTCCGTGTTTTCAGCGTTTCATTATGTTCCGATATGGAGTGTATGATTGATTGGAGCCAGACATTGTCCTGCATGCAGGCAGCATAACATTCACCACACCGCCTGCAGACTCTTTCACATCGGTCACATGTTCTCAGTGTAGACCTGCTCTCATCTGTAAAGAGAACAGGGCACCAATGGTACCGCCTTGTGCTAACAGTAGTAAAAAGTACATTGGCAAAAACGCAAAACTAGAGAACAGGAAGGAAGGAAGGATAAACAGAGAGAAATTGTCTGTAGGCCCCACCTGGAAACCCATTTTTGGAGGTTGTCTTGCTTGCTAATTGTCACTTTCTTTTGCACCTGAACAAGTGACAATGATTCATAATTGCTTATGTTTCCTATCTATACAGATCGATATCCCTGAAGCTTAATAGACATGATGTTATACTGTAATGATGAAGTGTTCCTTTCATTTGTTGAGCAGTGTAGTCTTATAAATAGCTTTTAATGGATCATCTCGTGATGTGCTATACTTTCTCAAGAATGCAGGAATAAAATGGGCGATACTTTTGCCCCATTTCGCCCCTGACTCCTTACTCTCAAGAAAGAAGGAAAATATTGAACAAATAAAGATGGATCAGGTTGGCAAAGGAATTAGGACTCGGGGTTACGCTTGAGTTATGACAGATGTTTCAGCCTACTGGTTTTGTCAGGTCCGCAGTTTTGGGGAGAACACTGCTGAACAAACCCCGTTGCATTTTAAACGGGTTCAGCCCGGCGAGACAGGTGTAAAGCTGGTCGATAAGCCTTCAACAGTTTGCCTTCTTCCAGCTATTGGAAGAACAGAAAGTAGAACTGAATTACTGGGGACATAACGGAGGATTATGAAATGCCAGGCACAATTTTCTGTCATCTTCTCTGTCTATCGGTATCAGAAACGATCTCTTTCATCTCCATTTCTCTTCTGCACCCCATCTAGTCAAGCTGGTCCTCTGAAGAAGACTCAGGCCTGTCATATCTTTTCACTTTTCCTCAAATACACCCCCTAATCCTTCTTCCAGACTTATCTCACTCAGTCTTTGACAGTGTCTATCTTATTTTAATATTATTTTATCTTTTTTTTTTAGCATTCCTATCCCTCCACCTCTTTCCTGATGCCCCTTTCTTATCCATCACTATGCTTACAGTGCTATCATGAATAATAAAACTAATAACATAAAAAAACATTGAAAAGAAATGTTTTTGAGCTGAGTCAGCTCCCACAGCACTGATGGTATATCCTTTGGATAATTATAGAGGGACAAGGATTTACATTTTCGGCACAGGGTTATAGACAAGGGAATACAATAAGTTAATTAACTGATTTCACTGCATGGATATGTGCAAACTGTGTCATCTTAGAATTTACATCCATGTATCTTGTCTATGTGCATGCACATATGGTAAGCATGTTGTGTGACTTTGAACTGTACATCTGCATAAGGTAGTGTACTTACTCAGCACAGTGTGAATATCATATTTCATGTTTTCTTTGCACATTTTATTTCCCCACTTGATAAAAAATACAATTCTAAGAGAAACAGTGAACATTTGTCATCATCAAAAGATTTTGACCCAGGCACAAAATCAGCACCAGAATACAAAATACATTTCTTATTGGTTTCCTTTATTCCTTCAAATTCCAAATCACAAGTATGCATTAATGTGCTGTGTGTGTATGTGTGTGTGTGTGTGTGTCAGTATGTGCACACTCGCAAGCATTTGGGTATGTCTACTGCTTGCTATCAGATATCCCTATCACTGCGGACCGTGGTAAGCTTGCTTTCTGATCCACCCAGATTAGCTGTGATCTTAATAGATCCCGTCTGATCCATGCTGCACACTTCTCTAAACATGCTCCTATCTCCTTTTTTAACACAATTTCAATGAGTAGCTTAGC
Source organism: Lepomis gibbosus (assembly GCA_029875015.1). NCBI lineage: Eukaryota > Metazoa > Chordata > Actinopteri > Centrarchiformes > Centrarchidae > Lepomis > Lepomis gibbosus. The sequence goes on along the minus strand of JAPMOB010225382.1, from coordinate 1,980 downwards.
AAACAGGATCTTCACAAACATACAGTGCATAAAGCAATATTAATACAGTATAACCTTTTAGAAATGCCGTGTGTCAGATTTTCCAGCGTATGGTTTTGTTGATTCTGGTAGAATAGTAAAGTGATTTTTTTAAACTCCAGATTATTTTAGCATTTTAGAAAGCACTGAAGGTCAATCAGACTCTTGCCCTTGTACAGATATAATACTATCACATTTCATAAACAAAAACAATGACAAAAAATATTAGCCATTGTTTGACGTTGCTAAAAGATATCTTTGAAAGAGATGAAATGTGTCACATTTTATTTTTGGAGAGACAAGACAAAATGTTAGTGGTGGGCAACGCATCCCTGTAGCCTATTTTGTATTTCTAGAAGCTTATTTCTTATGTCATTATTTTAATTCTACTTCATTCTCCTCCATTCTCTTCTTTTAATGTTTACTCGCTAATTGAATCTTCTCCCTTTCCCTTGAGTTCTATTTTCCCACACACACACACCTACAACTCTGCTGCAAACACACCGGCTTGCCCCGCCTCTTTCTGTCTGTCTCGTTCCATGTGTGTGTCTGCTCACTTGACTTTCTCCAGAAGCAGTACGTTTTTTAAAGTCGCAGAAAAGACTGTGATTCCGTGGTTCCGGGCTCCAAAACAAAACCAAGCTAATGAATGACATCTGCACTGGTGTGTTCACAGTTCATTTATCTGGTCAGTGCTTGTAAAAAAAAAAAAAAAATCCACTGTATCCAGGTCTTGTAACGTAAAACGCATATTTCACTGCCAAATATACTCAGGCGGCTGTCAGGGGTGAAAATGAACTTTTTGCCAATGGAACTGGTAGATGAAAAAAATCCACCGGCCAAACATATTTTTTACAAGCCAAAATGACGACTTGCCTTTTTATGTCACGTGAACGTTTGTTTCAGTACTTTTAATTAAGATAACAAAGCAACATTAATTTATTGCTATTAAATGTACTTAAGACATAACAGTAAATTGTTTTATAAACGTACAGGATGCGTATTCACCCTCCATCTCTGGATTAAATGACTACAGGCCCGTCGCCCTGACATCTGAAGTCAAGTCCTTTGAAAGACTGGTGTTGGCCCACCTGAAGGACATGACAGGCCCCTTGCTGGACCCCAAGCAGGCTAACAGGTCAGTGGATGATGCAGCCAATTTGGGAGCGCATTACATCCAGCAACACCTCGACTCTCCAGGGACATTTGCAAGGATCCTGGTTGCGGACTTCAGCTCGGCGTTCAACACCATCATCCCGGACATCCTCAGCACCAAACTCACCCAGCTCACTGTGCCAGCCTCCACCTGTCAGTGGATCACAAACTTCCTGATTGACAGGAGTCAGGAGGTGAGGCTGGGGAACATCACATCCAGCACCCGGACTATTAGCACTAGCGCCCCCCAGGGTTCAAACTCCTGATGTTCGCTGATGACACAACAGTCATCTGCCTCATCTGGGACAGTGATGAGATGGCCTACAGACGGGATGTTGATCAGCTGGATCTCTGGTGCGGCCAGAACAACCTGCAGATTAACATGCTCAAAACTGTGCAGATGACCGTGGACTTGAGGAGGAGCACACCCACTCTGCCCCCATCACCATTCTAAACAGCCCTGTGTCTGCTGTGGAATTCTTCAGGTTTCTGGGATCTACCATATCCCAGGAGTAGGGCTGAACAATTCTGGAAAATAATCTAATTGTGATTTTTTTTAACCAATATTGTGATTGCGATTTAATATGCGATTAATTTTTAAGCACTTTTATCTACTGTATTATTCAAAACAGACAATTAGATTAGATAGATTAATCATACACTGTTCTGTAAGGGCAGAAAATTGTTTTCTTCTTACACCTATTATCCATTTATGCAAGTTCTTATGATAGTGCTATTTTTCTCTTATTATTATTATGTCTTATACATTGTTTAAGCTTCAACGTGTTCCTTTTATTATTATTCTCA
>JAPMOB010225379.1:0-11259 GCA_029875015.1 Lepomis gibbosus | reverse complement strand
ATGTAGAAGAATATATGTAGAAATATTTACATTTATTCATTTAGCTGACGCTTCTATCCAAAGCGACTTACAATTGCTATACATATCCGAGGTTGCACACCTCAGGAGCAAGTAGGGGTTAAGTGTCTTGCTCAGGGATGGGTTACAGTGGGGGATTGAACCCAAGTCTCTCACACCAAAGGCTGGTGTCTTATCCATTGCGCCACCACCACCCCAAATAATATAATCATTTATAAGAAGAACTATTGGATTGTTTTAATACATGTAGGTTAATTCAAACACTGGTGTTCTTCTTCCTAGACACACTCACTCACAAATTGTTAATGCCGCATACATGTATTTGTATCTTTCTGTGTGCATATACAGTATATGTGTACATGTTTGCATGACAGTGATCTAGTATGTTTGTGCTGTATTGCAGAGGTTAGCAGCACAAGCGTCTGTGCTCCATTTGAATTGTCCCCTGAGTGTTATACACTGAACCTGGGTCCATGGTGTCCGCCTCTTCCACTGATCCAGCAATGACAGCATCCACCCCCATACCCCTCCAAGTCTGAAGCTTCCCTGGAGCTCCCCTGGCGCCTGGCTGCAGCCATGCCCCACGAACAGCAGCCCCTGTGGGTGGGCACTCGGCTGGCTGTCAACATCCACCATCCAGCTTCCATACTGCAAACACAACTGCTGCCACTTCTGGCAGTGATCTCCATATCGTTTGATATTAGAGCAGCACTTCTCTCACTTTGACACCCACATTGTGGCTTCATGTTGCCCTTGTAAGACTGGCACAAACACACATGCCCTCAGTACCACCATGGGAGGTGGAAACAGAGATGACAGCTATATTTAAAGTTTGCCCTGCCAGCCAATGTCTGATTCCACCGAGAATGACCAAGTGACCTTAAGAAACTCCAGTCTAGACAAAAGAGGTCACTGCCAATGTTGGGTTACTTACAGTCCTTCACAGTTTGACAACTCATGGTTCATGGGTTCTTGCTTGTCTGTTTGTTTTACCCTGCTGCAGGAAGGTAAGGCTGCAGTGTCAGCTAAAAATATTTGGAGCCGCCATGAACTCTGATTCATTGCCCAAAGATAATTCGGCAGATGTTTGTTGAATTATTACCATATGAATATGCCAAAATATGATTATACAGCTGAATTCAGACCAAATTAGGCGCTGCGGCACAAATGCCATTCATCCAAGTAATTTTGAATGGTCAACGTCATGCTGCAGTGGCCAGCTTAGATGTCTGTGTCTTGCTTGCAGTATATGATGGAAAACAGTGATACCAAGAAGCTTCCTTTGGTATGTGTTCCTTTGTTTGAAGGAGAGAGACAGCTGTGGTCGTACAACCTAGAGAGAGAATGAGGACAGGGAGTGCTGGGAGCGAGAAGTTGGTAAATCATAGAAATAAGATTGATTGTTTCACAGTGATGTGAAGCGTGTTCTAAAGCACAAATAAAAACGCCCACATTGTAGTAAAACCCTGTGGCTAATTACGATAATGCCTGATTTGGTCTGAATTCAGTCAAAGCCACAGTTTCCATTTGACATTAGCATGGTTAAAAGGTCATGTTGTTTTTGTCCACAACCAAAGTGAGTTAATGTACTTAGTAAATCACAACTAGCTAACAATGGCAACGAAAGAATATATGAATGTTTGTGTGTGTGTGTGTGTGTGTGTGTGTGTGTAATGTAGACTGTAAGAGATATAAAATAATATATAAACTTCTGAAGACTTAGACTTCGACTTCTCTTTATTAATCCTTTTGGGATGACTCCCGCGAGGAAATTAAAAATTCCAGCAGCAGTTTTAGCGAGAAAGGAAGGAGAATAATAAATAAAAAGACAGTACAAGAAAAGCAAAATACCAGTAGTAATAATAATAATAATAATAGTAATAATAACATTAGTCAAATATCAACAAAAAAGACCATAAATTATTTTAAAGTGTCAGTGTTGAGTCCAGTCTTAAAGTGATAAAGTGGCCAGGTAATGTAAGTCCAAGTGTGTATATATGTGTGTGTGTATGTATGTATTGTCCGTATTGTCCTCTCTGCCCTATTTCCTCCTCCCCCCAAGTTAGGAGTTGTAGAGTCTGATGGCATGAGGGACAAAGGAGTCCTTAAGTCTGTTAGTCCGGCACTTGGGAAGGAGCAGCCTTCCACTGAACCGGCTCCTCTGGGTGCTGATGATGGTGTGCAGAGGGTGGCCGGCATTGTCATTAATGTCCAGCAGTTTGTCCAGTGTCATCCTCTCTGCCACCATCACCAGTGAGTCCAGCTTCATGCCGATCACAGAGCACATCAGCAACAATATATCTGTTCAGCCATTTTGGAATGGCATGGCAAAAATATGTGTTCCGAACATACTGAGCATATGACATAGGCATCATTTACACTGGGGACATGAAATTGCTGATTTTGTCACCATCACTTTTTGAAAGCATTTATTAAAAATCATCTGAAAATAGCTTGCACCAAAAAGTGTTAACTAACAAATGAAAATGCTTGGAGAAAGGTTTATTGGCACAACAAGGAAACATGCAAGACAATTTCCCAACAAAATTGTCCAAAAAAGTAACTTAAACTAATAGAAAAAAAACAAGCTGATGATTACTGCACTATATTCTGTCATACTTTTATGCTCTTATGTCCCCACCACTTTTCAACACAAAGTGATGCCCTTAATGCTGAAGGATTGATTTGAGAAGTATAGACCAGAAAGGCACATTCCAGTACAAAACATTACAGTAGCAACACATTTTAGGGGAATAGAAAACCAGTTCTATTGATGTCAATGCGATTTGATGTGTGCTTTGATGAAAATGTTGTTTGTATGCATATTAGACAAACCATTGTTTTTTAGACAAATCTAATTATTTTGACCTGGACCTGAGTGTTCGCCATATCTTGATAAATGAAGGTGGATTTACTGGTGCTGTTATACTGTATGACTATAGTCCAGCAGCCTCCCACTAGCTGTCTATCAGTTGTAACTGTCACCAGCATCATTTAACTATTTACCATACTGATATGCATGTACCTTATGTGCCTCAGATCTTATTGGAAAAGCTTTGGTTATTGTTTGTGGTTTCTTATTCTCCGTAATTTAAACAGCAGAAGCCAGCTGCTGGAGATAAAAGCAACAACAGGACCTACGTGTAGTCCTTAGCACTTATGATGACTATTCAGAACTGTTTGTTCCCACACCCTGGTTTAATAATTTGGATGATTTCACAGATCAGCATGTTTTCAAGTGCAGGAGAAACAAAAGGTCAAGATAATTGTTGGGCTTGGCATCACAACTGTGTAGGGCACGTCACTAGCTCCTCTGCATACATGGTGATCCTCACTTCACTCTAAGAGCCATCCAAGACACACATTTGAAAGGATTTGCACATCATCATCAGTTGAAAGCCAAGTCAGTGTTCCAGGGATTTTGTTGGGTGAGGACCGTGTAAGACACACATCAACCTGAAAGTGGAGAAAGCAGGCTGCAGTGTGAGTGCTGTGGGAAAAAAGCTACCGGAGTCTGACCAGTCATCTGACCAATGGACAAAGTGAAAAAGAGGACATCTGGAGACCTTAATGTTGTTGAAAACAAAGCATCCCTACTATACTTAGGTATAATCATTAGTGTAATCTTCAAACTTTATTATCACTGGATGTCAGTCTGAAGGAGCCATATACAATGATGCAAAATCACACCATGCTCCAAATGTTTGTTTGTGAGGCTGATGTGATTTCATCAGCCCAAGTGTCAAAATCTCTGTCTCTTGTGATGAAAAATTCATCTACAAAGCTAAGCTGTCGATAGTATGTCCTGTGCAAGGCACGTTAAACTGGTCTGTCTAGCCCTAAGGTGGACCACATGGTTCAGGTGAATCAAAATTTACTGAAGCTAAAAGCATTACACAAGGCCATGCAGGCGGGATGGAGAGAGAGTCCTCCTTTATCCTTGTTATCCATTGTGTAGCAGCAGCTTTTAAGTTATATTCATTGACAGAATGTGGCAATTACTAAACCTCAGTTTTAAAAAATTGGAGCATTAAATTTGAAACTATACCGAAAATACATATATATTTTTTAAATTCTCTTAGAAAATATATTAAATAATAGGATAATGATTGTTTTGTCATCTACATGATACACATACAGCGCAGTGTTACAGCACTGTCGTTTTGGACAGAATTTTGTCTTTCAATTGCTATTGAATTACATGGCCATGAATCTGGTTCTGTTTCTAAATAATTATTTTATGTATGGATGTTCAAGTTTTTCATTCAAGTACACTTATCAGTATGAATCTGAATGTTGGACATGGCCCCACCGTCAGTGGTCATCTGTTTCCTACCTGGCTGAAAACCAGGTGACTTGGAATGAACACTACATTGTTCAACACTGTTATGAAAAGCTGTTCTTAACTTAGCTTAAACTTTTTCAGACCTTACAAACTGAACCAGGTACTGTAAGCACGTTATCTCAAAAACACATTCCATGTGAGCCCAGTCATGGCTTTCCATACCCTGTCATCCCCTTGCACAGACTTGACTTGGTTTTATTTGCTATCACAGCATCCCTCTGCTTTAACGCTTAGCCGACACTCTTCTCCAAATGTTGTATTTCTTCTGGAGGCCTCATGAAACTTTGACTTGTATTTGAATCTGACAGAGAGGTGTCATCTTTGTTTGTGGTAGCTTATTTCACAAAGTCACTGGATGTCAATGAGAGCCTTGTTCTTTTAGTGAGGTGCAAGTGAAGGGCTAACTCTCGTTTCCTCCAATAAAGTTTCTTGAGTGGACAACCAGGCGCAGGAAAAGAAAGTCGGGGTATAAGAATTTACCTAGAACCCTGAAAGGATGAGAAAAACCGAGCACCTGGAGGAAACCCACACAGACATGGGGAAAACATGCAACCGGGGTTTGAACCCACAACCTTCTTGCTGTGAGGCCACAGTGCTAACCACTGGACCACAACAAAAAAAACCCCATAAAGTTATGAAGTGTCTCCTAAACACATTTACATTGTGAGGCAACAGTTCCCATTGTTTCCCTTCCTTATCTTGTCTCTGGATAGTGTGAACCCAGAAAGCTCTCCATTTTGGATCCTTCATTTCCTGGAAGGATGGGAAGCTGGAGATCGGGATTCTTATATTTAGCAGTTTTTTGGCATGTACTTGTTTTACCGGCACGGCAAAATCTTCGGCTAATCACAACATCTTATCTAATCTCAACAGCAGCAGTTTTTCAACTTAAGTGAAAGAGAGATTTTTTTCTCACTGTAAAATTGGGTCACTCTTTGATTGGGACACTCTTAGCAGTAGAGATTCACAGAAATAACTAGCACTACTGCTGTCATGCTTACCTGCTGGCATATTTAGTGCTGACTGTGGGTTTGAGAATATTTAAAGAAGAAGTAATCTAGTAACCTGACAGGTTGATTAAAATGCTTTACAGCATTTTGCCCTTTGCTGTAGAGAATGTTACTTATGTGTATGTGCATTTATGTGCTTCTCCACCGTTTATGCTTGTGTAGTACAACAGTCTCCATCTATTCGTAGTAACTGATGTGAATTCAAGCTAACTAATCCTCTAAGAGAGAACAGAGAAAATGGAGAGAAAGAACAGCAGCAGAGGTGCGGATGTGGACAGATGGACAGGGAGCTTTTCGTTTAAACATCATCACCATCCTCATCATCCATGTCAATTCTGTCCGCCAGGGACAAGCCGCTCAGTGGGAGGATGATGTCTCCCCTCCACAGAGAGATTGCCATCAGGGACTCAACTCTCTGCTGCAGTTCTTTTCCGGACACAGTCATAAACACTTTCCTTCTCTGACTATTCATTGCATTACAGCAGTGATCAACCGCACACTTTAAGCAAAGCCCATCCCCAGCTTCTCTTTATCAAGCTACATTTGATCCTTGGGGTTTCTTGATGCATCCCAGCTCAATTATCTCAAAATATTATGTATATGCATGTTTATTCTCTCAGTTCAGAACAATAGAGTGTTAGCGCAGTGTTTTTAATATGCAAACCACTCTTGTCAACCAAGCTGGGATTGAGAGGCTACCAATTATTTGCCGTCAGACAGTAAGAGATGATTATCTAGGTGAGGGACTTGGTTCATCCTCAGCAGCTAGGAAGTGGCGTATTGATTGGCCATCAGGGAACTAATAACACAAGGTTATCTACACGTAGCATGAGACACTCTCCCCGCTTAATACAGCAGTCCTATCTAGATTTAATATGCCCTTATAGCACCGAGCCAGAGAGCAAAGGAAGGGGTGTGCATCTCCAAGAGCCTAACAAAGGTCACAATATCGTAAAACCATCAACAGAGGATTATATGTTGTGCTGTCACAGCTCTGTTTTACAGTTTTACTGAGCATCTCCCGCTGCTCGTGCTGAACACTGAGACTGTGGTCTTAAACATTCAAAGAATTTTACAGTGACAAATCAATAACAGCAACATCAATGTTAACTGAGGTAAGGCATGCAACTTAATGAGTCCATACACCCCCCCAAAAACAACAAAACAAAAGAACAAATAGTTCTGGTTTTATGGTTGGTCTGGTTTTACAATGTAGGTGGATGGAATTAGTTTTGTGGGGCTCCCAAGAAAAAAAAGTGGAAACATTTTCGTCTAAAAACAGTATCACAGTGGGAAATCCAAAGATCCACAGCTTTATGAAGGAGTACATCTTTTGTCGGAACTACCTATAAAAATAGTTCACAGTGAGGTCATTAGATTATCCTGAGTAACTATGATATAGGCTGATAGCAAATAACCACAAGCGAGGGTTAGGTAATTAGGGCTCTTTGAAGGGAGCCAGATCTTAAGCACCATTCCTTCCTGATAGCCGTCTCTTCTCCCAGACTCCCAACTTCATTTAGTACCTCTTCTGCTGGTCACTGCCTAAGTTACATTGTTATTTGTTGCATAAATAAATAGGCAAGATTCTTAATCTGCTTTGGTGGTAATAAAGTGTGATATATCAAGAACAACTTTCTTAGTTGGGTACCAAAAATAGCCCCCTACTAATAATGAAATAGTATGCTAAATAAAAAAAATTCACAACTCTATACAGACATATACTGTATATTTCAATGAGTAAAATCGACTTTCAGTTGGCATTCGGCTCATAGCTGACTAGATGGCAACCAACACCTGTGGTTAACAACGGCACACAGGATCGGATCAGATAACATGAAGACTTCATACTAAAATATGACCATATATCAATCAAACAGAGGGACATGGGCAGCCCTGAGCAGCCCTGATTTTAAAAAGGTGGTTTTATGCTCATTTTCAGGTTCATAATCTTTTTAGGGGTTGTACCAGAGCAGGTGTACATGGTTTCATTTTCAAAAAACACCATATTTTTTGTCACACTGCACATTGCTGCAGCTCCTCTTTTGTGGAGTGATGCATCTTGCCTCTAAATGATCTTTGTTGGGAGTTGCACGTGTTCCTAGTTAAGGACTAGCCAATCAGAAGCAGAGTAGGGCGGGTCGTGTGAAACAGATAAACACGGCTTCGGTTCAGCTGTATATATCCTTACCAGCTTAGTAACATGAACTGGAGCAAGAGTTAGTAATGGTGAGTTATCAATCTTTCATCCATAAAGTTTTAACTGAGCTCTGTCTCTACATCACAGTAACAACTTTATGTCCATTGACTGCCTGCAGGGTAGCTAGTGTTTGGAAGGGAGAGGAGATGCAGCAGGTGGACGTCTTGTCACTGTGTGCGGCAGCTCAGAATGTTTTCACCAGTGTTTTTAAGGGGTGTGTCTGACTAGCCACTAGGCGAGCATTATGACGTGTGTTTTCTTGTGTCGTCACAGGAATGAAAGGGAAATGGCTGGACTACAAGCAAGCTGTTTTCAGGCATTTCAGAGCAGAGTTTTCTGTGGGAGATGGAAACTCCTTTTGGGCTGGACTTTTTAGCTTTTTCCCTTTTATGTCTTTATTGTGTATGTAATAGGTTTGAAAAGTGAAAAAGCCCAAAGCATATTACCACCTCTTTAATGGCACATCTGTCCACATGTAAGAAATCTGGACTTTTGTTCCTGGTGAGTCACATTGGTGTTTGATCTTTTTATGTAATTCTTCAATGCGTAACAGCATTTATTCATTCATTCAACAAATTCATTTCCATTCATGTCCATGTTGGTGTCAGAGAAGGATGTCTGAAAACCTGGACAAATAAAACTGAAAGCTCTAAATAAACAACCTACGGTTTTCTGTGACAAAAATACTAAAAGTGTCCATGTGTAAGGAGGATAGATAAGGCAAATATCTATTTAAATCGTGCCACTCACTGTCACAAACAAGCCCAGCAGTAAGTGCATTGTGTGCACAGTGTCATAATGTGTGCGGCTATCTGGCACAGTGATCTGTTGTCTAAACAATAAATCACAATGGCTGCAGAGAGAGACCGTGTTTCCCTGTTACTATAAACCTATAGAGAGCCTTTCTCCTGAGAAATCAACATGACCTCAAACACAACGCTCCCCACCAACATTTCAGGTCATGGTAGAGATTTCAAGACACCTTTCTCTCACGCGTTCTTTCTCCTTCAATCTTCCAGTGCATGCATGACTGAAAATATATTGAAACTTATACAAATATGGTGGCTTGTAATCTGAATGCTTCTACTGTAGATTGTTGGTGTGTGTGTGTGTGTGTTGTGCGCACATAATCCAACCTGGGGCTAGTGGAGTAATCTTACAGCCTGGTCTCTTTGAGGGCTCCATTGTTTCTCAGACTAAAAAACACCGGGCCGTGGAATAAAAGATTTCCCAAGCAGAGTTCAAGGTTTTGGTGGGGAAATACTCTGGGGAGGCTGAGCACGCTGTGAGCTCCAAAGATTACATTCCAGTCCCTGGCTCGCAGTCAAAAGCTCGCCAGACGGAACAGGAAATTGTGTCGCTGTCAGAGAAAATGCGCAGAGAGAAATGTAAATGGCCCTCCCAGTAACGGACGCCTCATATGCAACCCCGGTTGTGTCCCCTGGGCTCTGCCTGTCCACCACGTCCATCTTGTGTCAAATAGCTGGTTTTAATACTGGATAGGGTTATGGGGGGGGTATGTGTGTGTCGGTCTGCGCAGGAAACCATGTGAACCTGTGAAACTAAGCAGTGACATCCAGCATAGCAAGCAGACCATGTTTATATCTAAGAAATGAATTGAAATGTCATTATTATTATCATTGTTATATCAGTTTTCTGTTAAGGTACAACAGAAGGAAAATCTGTATGATCGTTACATGAAGCCAGAGCGTTAGAAGACAGACAGAGGCAACAAACATAAAAGTCAAGTTAGCAAACTCACGTTGTTGAACAAAAACTACTGCCATTGTTGAAATGAAAGCTTTCATGTTCAAAGTCTGTCTTCCAGCTGACAGTTCCATTTCAGAAATACTGTCAGAGACAAAACAAACACGTCTAAAGGGAACAAATTACAGCCACTGAGATTTCCTTCAATCAGGCACCAAACCAAAACCTAGAAAAGCTATCAGTCACTGCAAAGAATGAACTGACGCACATTAAAAAGGAAGTGGAATTAAAGGCACAATGCAAGTGTGACAATCTACAGTGCCTGTGTTCAAAGAGTATATCTCAGAGATGGACTTGGAATAAAAATCTCACTTGTCTCAGACCAGCCCGCCAAGCCCCTCCTGGAGACACCCCCCCACCCAGTATGTCCATACTTCACAAGAATCAAGTATGTGTGTACAATGTTATAGCCTATAATTATAGTAACATATTTAGAAACGATTTTACACTTGCTCAGAGCAGATACTGTGCTGCTGTGTATCTGTAATATGGACAAAATATATATAAATCCCTTTCATGGAATTCAACACTCTAACAAACAGTAAGAAATATTTAAAAATGATCAAATAAATTAAACTTACAAACAACTAAAGTAACATTAAAACTGAACATTAATATCGCTAACTCGTGTTCACTGTATTACAGTTCCATTTGCATTGTTTTGTTACACTCTAGAGATACACTGCTACAACTATAAAGTTGCAATTACGAATAGAATTCAAACTCCACAGCAACAAATACAACAGCAAAATTTAGGTGCTTGTGTTTCTTCATTGAATCCCTCTCTAACAAAGTGCTGTAATGTTTGAGCTAATTACACAGACACTTTTGTTAATTAGCATATTCAGATTTCTGATGAAGGGGCGTAGGGGTTAAGGCGCCGACCGTGAACCACAATGTCCCCAACTGGTGTGTGACTGGGTTCCTCTATTGCATGTCATTCCCTAACTTGTTATTCTCTCATCTCTACTGGCGATCGTCAAATAAAGGCATGGAATGCACCCACAAAATGATTATGTAACAGCTAGCTGAGTCAGTATTATAATGATCAGTCAGATAACGGAACGTGATTGGCTGCGGGAGAGAGACAGGGTGTTTGATGAGAGGAATACGATCACCAGCGCACAGCCTCTTTCTTTCAGTGTCCGTTGTGTTTTATTTAAAATGTTTCTTAATTGCACCAACCCAGTTTGTGTAGTGTCCCACTAGGAAACCTCCCATTGCCCCTCCCCCCACCTCACCTCACACTATCTTTACCTGAGCAAAATGTCCTTTGTATTTGTGCTTTTTGTAGTAACAGAAAAAAATTCCAAATGATCAGGATTGTACAGCTAAGAGTGACATTCATTGTGTACTGATAGAGTAACCATGTCTACCTTGAGCATTGCAATGCCATGCATGACTCACTCTGGAAAGTGCACTTCATCGGAGTTCACAATATTCAATAAAATATGCTATAAGCCACTGTCAGTGACCACAGTAGATAATCAGTATATATTCACAGCCTTTAATGCAAGGAGACTGTGTGTGTGTGTGTGTGTGTGATTGTGAGAGAGAGAGTGAGTGAAAGAGTGTGTTTGTATGGGAGCAAAACAGAGAGTGGCCTCCAAAAGGAGCACTGTAGGTCATGTAACAAATCAGGCCTCCAGGCTTTATTGTGAATCAGGTGTTACTACCAGCACTCTATCCAAAACAGAGAGCGAGGGAGACGAAGAAGAAAGAGAGGAGAGCGATTTATCAATGCAAAGTTAATAACATCCATTTGAATCTAACTAAAAATCAATATTTCATTACCAAATTGTTAGCGGGAATGAAGAAGGATTGGGGAAGTTGGGGTGGCTGTGGTGGGAAGGAGGCGTCAGAGAGTTCGATGGGGAAGACGGGATGATTCATGGGACCATCAGGCCAAGGAGGAGGGA
>JAPMOB010225373.1:0-14189 GCA_029875015.1 Lepomis gibbosus | reverse complement strand
GATATATATATATATAGATATATATATATATCCAATGACTCATATAGTAGTAGGGAGGCCGGAGTCCAGGCAAACCGATAATGTAATATACCACTGTGCAAACAGTGTCCTTAATACACCTCAAGATATTAGAAAAATTTTATATTGGCAGATACTGATAAAAATGTAATGCTATGTGATTTGAATTCCTTGTTTTCTTGTTTTTTCAGTTAGCTTGACCTCATTACATGTTACAAGTTACATATTATATTTCTACATCTTTGTTTTTCACATTAAATCATTCATTTTTCATTGCATATTGGCTTTGATGTTGTAGTTCCCATGAATAAATTAACCAAGTCATCCTGTCATACTCTCCCTCCCTGAGCTTCATACTTAACCTTCTTTCAGCATCATTCATGAGAAGATGAGGGGAGAACAGTGAAGAGAGACATAAAGGAGAAGGGAGACAAAAAGGTCTAGCTAACATTATAAGATTGCTGTGTGTGTGTGTGTGTGTGTGTGTGTGTGTGTGTGTGTGTGTGTGTTTGTGTGTGTGTGTGTGTGTGTGTGTGTGTAGGTGTGTATGTGCGTGTGTGTGTGTACCACAGTTGAGTTGGCGAAGAGTTTGGACATAGTGTATTTATGCCCGGGAAAAGGCTGTATGAAAGATAGAAACAAAAATCGCTCCTCAGTAAGTGCATCCAAGCTGGAGACTATCTGACTGGGCTGATTATTCATACACAGAACTAGCTTAACCTCCTCATATGAACCTTGAAATAATTTGCTCCTTCAAGTGTAACAATGAGCTCTCAACTTTCAAAATGGTTATCACTGTTCTGAAAAAGGGTACAGCAAAAGAGTTGTTCCTTACTCATCTGCACAGGCACAGGCAGACTCATTCCTTTAAAATAAAACCTTAAAAGGCAATCTTCTCAAAGGATTATCAAGGCATATGTATAGTGGGTATGGTTTTCAAGGTAAGTAACTGACCTTGAGTGCTATGCTCTACTGCGTTGAACAATTTTACAGCTTTATTGTGGCTTGATGTTCTCAAAAGTTCTTACCAACTGAGACTATCTAAGGCCTATTCACATCAACCTTGACCATAAGTTATAAAAGTTATTTTTTGAGCCACCTTTTATTATTATTGGTAGTGCTTTACCGTTTACTTACAGTATCACTGCTACTACATTGTCTTCAGGTAGGTACGTCTGAGGCATCTCATGAAAAGTAAATAAAATAATTAAAAAGATTCTCACTATTTTCCAGGTCGAGGAGCCATGTTGGGTGTGTTCTTAATACATCTCAACTAACTAGCTAAATACCTGTCAATCACACATCACAGGAAACACCCAGAGTGGAGCGGTATTTCATATTTGGACATTTTCTCTCTGTCACACTTTTTAAAAACCAGCACCTGAGCCAGGAAAATTAACAGTTATTGATGGCTGCTCCAGTCACAGGTTGTCACAAATGTAGGCATTATGTAATATGACTCAATCAGAAGGCAGACACCATGACACATAGAAAGAGTAGAAGAAGACATGAGACTTGCAGAAAGCAAGTCAAGCTCACTGGGTTTCAGGTATGTCTTGACCTCTTTCTTTGCAAGCAATGCATTTAGTATATGTTGTGGCCTGTTAATAACTGTTATAGCCATTAGGATAAATGGTAGTTTAATCCTATAGACATAACAACAAATAATATGACAATGTAGCAATGGCATTTATAGGATCTAATGACAAGACCACCGACACAATGAATCTATTTGCTTACAGATTCATACCGGTAATTTGGTTTCCCATAGCTTCAAAAGTGTTGCTATGCTATGCACAACTATTGCAAAATAATCGATACAAATGATTAATTATCAAATTATGTTAGCAAACATCACCAGGGATTTGGCACATTTTTTAAACTGGACATGAATTTAAATAAAAATTCTTTATTTCTCTGTGTACTGGTTGTTGTGTGTCATGTTTCATATCCAGCATCCTTCTGCTCCTTAAAATTTTTAAGTTATACTGTTGTTAAATTGGTCAACTTTTTGTGAAGCCTAAACTGTTCCATTCAGTATGTAATTTCTTGACATGGGTTCAGAGAAGCGTTGAATTGAATTCTTGTGGCTTTGGTTTTTACTATTGTTGCAATCGACTGTGGAAGAGAGAGAGAGAGAGAGAGAGAGAGAGAGCAAGAGAGAGAGAAGAGAAAAAAAGCCAAGACAGCATGTGAACTGTCACATTTAAATATAATATCATAATTTCTATACTAATGATTTGTCCATAGTATTAGATGTTATGAAGAAGCAGGAATGCATTTCAGTATAATTCAGTGAGACGGTAATATTGTGTGTTTACTGTTTTCTTATGTTTTTCATAGCCATACTGTGTGTAGCTCAATGCAGGGATTGTGTATATCTTTAATAAAACATACTTAAGTATAAGGCCAGTGTGTCACTTATACTAACACTAAAGCTCAGCTACATTAAAACACAGCAAGGATGTTCCACAAGGATCCATTTTAGGGCTCCTGTTTCTGAGTGTATAACTTTTTTTTTAAAGAATCACTAAATTTATGTACTGCATAAATGTTTATGTGCTGCACGGCAGTTGAAGGGAAGAAGTCACGGTGGATGGTGGCCGTACAAAGTGCTTTCTGAGTCCCACATGTGGTTAGGTTTTGGCAACAAAAGAGATTCCATTAAAGGTTCCGTGATTACTATTTAGGAGGATCTATTGACAATATAATAAATATAATATAATATAATATAAATAACTGTTTTCATTGGTGTATAAAGACCCTACATAATGAACTGTTATGTTTTTATTACCTTAGAAATAAGTAACTTCAGTCTATATACACCACGGGTCATCTTACATGGACGTTGCCAAGTTGCACCTCAATGTTTGTACAGTAGCCCAAACGAATAACTCACGAAGGCTCTACAGAGCGCATTTCATCACTATCTTCCATACGTATGAAGAAGAAGGAGAAGAAGAACAAGAACAGCAAGAACAGCAAGATGAAGAAATGTTAGTAGTAGCAGTCCACTGGTTTATTAGAAATAACAAACAAAGAAAATTTGGACAAATGGACACCCACAATAGCTTTTCCTGCACACCTGGAAAGGGCGGGGTGAGCAGTGACCACTGCATTCATGTGGTGTCAGAATAATCAGAATCTTTTTTTCCTCCTTTAATCTTTATTGCAAAAAGAGAAATAAAGTTTACACGGGACATGAAGAAGTATGCAGAACTTTGATTCGTGCAAATTACATAAATATATTACATACATTTTTCAAACATGTAATTTGTATTACGATTATAACCGTTAGTTAGCTGTCCATATAGAGTGAACTAGATGTTTGCATGTTGTTTATATGCTCTGATAATGCTAATCCAACACATCTTTGTAGTTGCACCAATGCTGAGTCCACAGTCCGATTTATGAGCACATGAACACACACTGAAATGGTTCGCAAATTGTGAGGATTGCAAATTGCACACTGGTTGCAATTTGCAATCCTCACCATTAAATGGCACTAATACTTACACACTGTACCTTTAAAGTTATCGAAGATCATGCTTTGATTAAATGTTAAAACATGAATATGTGTCATGAATATGGTAACTACACATTTGACCATGATATCTTTCCAACATTAACCAAGTGCAGTGAATGTCATAACCATAAAATTTAAGTAATGCTGTAGCATTGTTGCTACAAGGATGTTTTTTGCTAATCGCCAGATACAGCAATTTTCAAGATTTTGTTATTCTTTTAAAACAAAACATGTAATGAGCTCCATCCACAGTTTTTTTTACTCTCAAAGCATAAAGTCATTGGTTAAAAAAAATGTGTTTCCTTCAGGAACCGATGTGTCATGTTACAGACATACCCTCCAACCCCCTCACCCCCTCAATGGATCACAGAGACTCTGGCCATATTCATCAAATAATTCAATGCTCAGCAAGCACCTCACTATCAAACACACATTTCTTTTCATTTTTTCTGCAAGACTCTTTTTTCTGCTACTTTTGTAAAACAATATTTTGCTCCTTTTTATTCTGTTTCTAGTCCTACACTTTGTTCATAGTCTTATGATCGCTCACTTACTTTTCTGATAGGTCCTCCAACCACTTTCTCTCTCTCTTTCTCTCTCTCTCTCTCTGTTCACTAAGCTTTTAGAATGAGGGGGCGAGAAACCCCAAAACATGAATCATTAAAAGATGTGGAGAGAAAAATAGATCACTGCAGATGCACCTGCAAAAATAACAGCATGGAATGAAGGGAGAGGGAGATGGGGACATGCAAGAGGGGGAGGGTAGCATTTGGCTTCTCTTCTCCTCATAAGACAAAGGATCTGTCCTGTGCTTAGCTGTAGCATTTCTGTCTTTACAAGTACAGTATAGGCTTTTACAAGCAAGTCAGCAAATAATATGCTGCAGATCATTTTAAAATGATCATTTCATTCAACACCTGTGGGTTTTAGATATGCTGAATAAGTGCTGGTTTTAATTCTGTATACATGAAGTAAGTAAACAACAACGACAAACAGACTTGGATGAAAACCAATACAAAAGGTAGAGCAAAAAAAAGGTTTTCAGGTTTATTGTGCAAATGCACAAAGTTCCTCAATAACAGCAAAGTATTGTGTGCTGCTACATGCTCTTCTACCAGACATGTATAGTTGAGGTTTGTCATTTTTGTTGAGACTTCTCCCTACAATGAAACATTTAGCTCCACAATTCAAAAGAAATAACAAAATGCACACTGAAGCTTGGCAAAATTTTCAAGTCTAAGCCTACCTCTAGCCCACCAATACATTAGTTAGTGTTGCCAAAATAATTTTTACATTTAATTTTTAGTCACTCTTTGACAGTGTATGTAACAGTATGAGATCAAACAGAGCATGATGGAATGCAACAAACCCACATATCTAAACAACTTCAACAGCAGATTCCATCTGCTGAGCATCCTACACAGTGTAGACTGCTGAGGCTAAATATGTATTAAGTTTTCAGCCACACTAGCTTTGTTCACTACTTTAAATGAAATTTTGTACAGACATCCATGATGCCCAGGGGTTGAATCATATGGACTCGGTGCCCCCCTGACTTATTCTGCAGTGCTGTCATGAGGGTGATAATTGTGGTTTTGATCAAAATGTCTTCACAACTCATTTAACTTAAGAAGTTAACTCAAGGCATGACTATGTCCTTCTAAAATAACTTATTTATATTTATTTAATATCTGATACTTGTTTAATTAAACTGCACTCTTTGGCTATTTGTTAAGGGAACAAAGCAATGTGGCGCTTTCAATTTTAGTTTGATTGACAGATACAGATACCACAAAAAAACAACAACATTAGAAACCATTTATGTTATATATAAACAGATTAGACTCTTGGACTGGGAAAATGGGAAACACTGGACTGTATATGAAGTCATTTAAAGGTAATTTTAATGGAACATCAGCATTAGTATAGCGTTACTATACAAGTTAGTTAGGGTAGTGTTAGTATACTAGTTGGTTAGCGTTTAACTGGGGAAACGCAAGTTTCGTCCAGTTAAAAGCTTTTAATGTGAAGCTGCAGGAGAAAGCAGCAAAAAATGTTCAGTTTGCAAAAGTAGTAACTTAATACAGCATTTTTTTTTGAGCTTACACTGCATGATGTTGGTCTCTTGCACTTGAAGGCAGTCGCAAGTTTTTCCTTTCACTTTTTTACTCAGTAACGGATGTGATTGAAAATGTAGCAAAGTACAATACTTTAAGTAAAACATACTTAAAAAATAAAATTACAGAAAAACTACTTTAAAAAGTACAAGTACAAAAAAAACTACTCAATTACAGTAATGTGAGTAATTGTAATTCGTTACTTTCCATTTCTGCCCCAACGCCCTAAAAGCCCTCATCCATTATGTGATGTTTACTTCAGGTCGAGGTGCGAGCCTACAGCATTTTACAATGCATAAATAATATGTAAATACAATTTACATAGGACTTCTGTCCTAAGGGAAAGTCAGAATCACACATGTGGGATATCTCCAGGAATGAATTTATTGAAACGTTTGTGTACATGATGCCTACATTAATAATGTTTTTATGGAATATTCATGGGAGGTTTTTTATAGTATGGCAATTTCATGATGTTAGGATTTCAGCTTTTAGGGACAAAGGCTAAATTACCTGTCATTAGACAATCTCTTCTTCCAACTGTGAAGGAGAGACCTCTACGAAATTATTCTTAGTTCCGTATTAGACAATCATTTCATGGCTTCAAGTTCTTCTGGGTACACCATCATTAGGTTCAGCTGTGATTAGAACTGTGCTAAGATCAGATTCTCTGATCTGTTATAAACATTTTCTCACTGATCTTTTCCAATCATTACTTATATATTAAATCACTGCCCCCACAGCTTGACATGGCAGAATGAAGGAGCTCCATCCACCCCCTTGGCATTAAAGCAACATTTGGCTTGCTGCATATAGTAAAAAGCAAAAGAAGGAGGGCCTGCCATGAAATCAAAACATTTGGCACAAAGTATTGTTGAGTAAGGAAGTTTGTGTACAAGCCAGTAGTCGGTCTGAAGTTCTCAAAAGAACCAAGAAATGCCTTGGTTAATAAAGATCAGCACTATAATTCAAAAGGGAATTTAAATCATGAATATACATTGAATAGCCTGGACTCCCTTCTGTATAAGTTAGTGACAAAAGTGTTTAGCACTTCAAAAGGGTTATGTCCCATATAAACTATTTCCTGTGTGTTTCATCAGATAAAGTCTTCAGGGTTTTTTTTTCATTAAGCATAGGACTTGCTGTTTTTCTCTATACTGTATGTCAGCATCTTTGAGATGGTCTTCAGTTTGTCGCCTTTGAACCAGGCAGAAAACACTCATATTTAGTTTGGAAGATTACAAAACACTGCTGGCTGGCTGTGTTACTGCCATTGCATCACCTTCACTTCCCCACTTTAGACGACCTAATTGCTGCTCGTGTCTCGACTATGAATAAGTGGGGTCGGCATAAAGCTTTGCTGCACTATTTTACTCTCCAGGACCACTCAACACTGCCCAGTTCATGCATGACGGTAAGAATGAGATGATCACTTTAATGTACAAGGACTCTTTCTGTGGAGTATATATTTGGAGGCAAATATTTTTTACAATGTTATAATGCACAATTTTCTGTAATATTAAATAACTACAACAAGTTATTTGGCTTATTGGACTGGTAAGTGCTTTTAGCACTCATCCCAAGATAAAGCTGAAAGAATGTTGTCATTTAGATCATCTTCCCTGTCTCCCTGTTAGTACCTATGTTCCTGTCATAAGCGTGCCGTATACAGCCATCGATTGTAGTGAAATGGCCTTTGACTAGAAGGTGACAGTGAACCAGCAGCACATACCACTATGTATTGATTGCAATTCCTGCTCTACAGAACCTTTCCACGCTTGTTTATTTAGGGCCTCTGGTGTGTTGACAGAGTAAGGCAATAACAGGCCAGGCACACACAGGACAAGCATGTCAAACCAGGTGGCAGGAGCCCAAAGATCCCATGAGTGATTATATGTGATTCCGTCACTGTTGTCAGTTATTGAAAGCTCATGAGGATAGGGGGGAAGAAATGATTTCTAATTTCTAATATGTAGCCAATTGTTGGCTCATTCAAAACACTGATTTACATTTGTGCTAAATTACAACTATATCCATTGTTTAGAAAGTCTATATGTAAGTAATTAATTCTCAATTAGGGAAATACATCAATTAAGCATGCAAATGATGCAGATGTGCATCTTTCAGTCCGTCAGCCAACTGGTGTTTTTATGCTCACAAGAAGAATGTCAGAATTTCTGCATCAATGAGCTTTACTCAAGCCACATAGCTCATGTCAAGCCTTCAGTCATTAATTCATTCAGCCAGTGTGATCCACTTTTAACCATACTCTCCGAGCAGCTGCTTTCCAGGGAGTCCTTGGCAAAATACATTATATTGTGATATCGATTCTGCCGTTTTGCTACATAGTTACAGATCTTGTTCTCTCAGTTTAATAAATGTTCTAACTTTTAATTGTTCAGCCTAACCTCATTATGATATCATGGTATGGCAACCAGTTGTTATTCCCAGGTAGTCAAATACAGGGGCTTTCAGAATATTAGACACTCATGACAAAGCATCGGTATTTGACAACTTGAGAATGACAACAGGTTGGGTATGACCATTGCAAACAATTTATATATTTTGACATATATTTTAGTAACTTCATGGTTCTGTTTTCCACTCCTCCCCAGAGAAGGACAGGACTACATCTGTGTATTTTGACATGGGATTTGCTATCTAACACCACAACCTGACATGGATTGTGAGATTCATTCCGAACACTGTGCTCTTCTCACTCTCACCCAGAAATCTTAATTTCAAGACATGTACCAGCAGGTGCTTTTCCAAGTTGTCATAAGGGCTGTCAGCTATTGTGACATTCAATTACTCCTTCAGTGCCTGCCATCACAAAAGTGCCTCACTGGGGCATAGGAGGTCACTCCATCTCTCCTCTGATTGGCTGACTTGGCCTGGTCAACAGGGCAAGCTTTGTAGCAATAAGATGCTGAGCGCATCTCACAGGGATCATGAGTATGGTTCAACAAGACTTGGTCTTTCTGTTACTTTCTAGTTTTGCAGTTACAGGAAAAAACTCTATGTACATGTGTTCACAGTCCCACAAGGTTCTCAGTAAACCAGAGTTGGTCACTGATGTGGAAGTAAACAATTCTTTTACACAAATCTCCAGGTATCTACATCTGAAAACGTTCAATAGAATCTGCTGCCAGCACTATTGTCTGTTAGTTTGCAAGACTTCTGTGTTGCTGTCAAAGAAATGTCCTTGTTGTCTTGACCTCCTTCTCTGAAGACCTTGCTGCTTCACAGGTTTTTCAAGTTCTTCTGAACTGTATAAACCTACTGCAATTCCTTTCCACAGCAAAATTCTGCATTGTTAAACTAGTTATTGTGGCCAGATTTGTTTAGTCCATTCAGCAAGAGTTAACTGGGTTAAGTGGGGTTGCATAGAGGCTCAGTTTACCTGAGGATTCGACGTCAAACTATCAGAGGGATATAATATGTGGGAGTGTTGTGGAGGAATGTGATTTTGTTGCAAATCAACTGCTAAAATGATTAGGAACGATTCACATTGTAACCCTCCATAACCACTCTTCCCCCACAATGGCCTTCCAAGACAACCATACCATGCCTTTTAAATACAGATTTTATACGAGGCGAGATGAAAATATTATATTTTCCTTTATTGCATCTCCATTTATTCTGTAATGGCAAAATAAAGAGGTTAATTTACAATGGATTCATATTCTTTAGCTTCTAACCTATCAAAGTAGGTAATTATGTAAATGTAAATGGTCTGTTTTTGTATAGCGCCCTTTTAGTCTTTTTGACCACTCAAAGTGCTTTTACACTACATCTGCCTTCACCATTCACTCACTGAGCCTAAGTGCTCAAACAGAAAATAACATTCACACACTGTCTGCAATTCGGGGTTCAGTATCTTGCCCAAGGATATGCAGCCTGGGGGAGCTGGGGATTGAAACGCTGACCTTCCGATTAGTGGCCAACCAACTCTACCTCCTAAGCCACAGCC
Source organism: Lepomis gibbosus (assembly GCA_029875015.1). Classification (NCBI taxonomy): domain Eukaryota; kingdom Metazoa; phylum Chordata; class Actinopteri; order Centrarchiformes; family Centrarchidae; genus Lepomis; species Lepomis gibbosus. Next base: position 4,555 of record JAPMOB010225373.1, on the reverse strand, counting down.
ACCCACAATTATGTGTTTCGGCCTAATGGTTGAAGAGTTACTCCTTATTCATTTTGGGTATGTTATTTAGGCGTTTTTCCATGAAATAGGTGGTAGTTTCCAAGAGGTTAATTTGTCGGTTTGGGGGTTATGCCATGGAGCTAACCTGTTATCATCTTTTTTAAACAGAGTCGCATGTCATTCACAGTGAGACTGCAGCACTATTAACTGGATAACCACTTTGAAAGGAATTGAAATTAGCATAGTAGTTCTTTGTTATGTTGAGACATGGTATAAATGCAGATGGAATCACTTCCTTATATTTAGCTACAGCATCAGCTAGACATCTAATATAGGAATTTCCACCTAATGCATCAAAAGTTATCTGACTACTATTAAATAGTAGGAAGATAAAAAGGGAATTTGTGGAAACACCATAGATGAGGAACAAGCAACTCCATTTGCCATTAATTTGTCCCTCAGCTTTTAACAGTGCCCCTCCCTGTTGTCTCAGAGAAGTGCTTCCTCTGTTTCAAAAAGTTGGACAGGAAACATGGAAACCTGATTTTGTAATTGACTAGACTCAACATTGTATATTGCAGGTTGTCAAGCATGTTTTTTACTTTTGGTAATATGACATGCCAAAAAAGTGGTTTGTTGGCACAACCTGGCACAACCGGCCACTCTGACAGTTGCGATGACTGTAATTACAAATAATTTGTGTATGTATAAATTCTAGTTTTCCTTTATGTTTTTTTTAGACTTAAAGAAGTAGCATTCTCTGTCCAGTTAAGCTAAGACTGTCACCTTTTCCTGTTTGTGCTATCACAAAGATAGACTTTTGAAAGAGGGGCTGAGCAGTCAAAGAATCCCAAACCAAAAAGATTTTAAAAAAGTTGAATATAGTACATTTAGGATTTCTCTACCAGACTTATTGATGCATCAACTGAGCTACAGCCCAACTTTTCTACACACACCTCAGCATGCTCAATCAAAAGACAATGTGGAGCCTTTGGTGCTAGTATATCAAATCCATCATCAATTTCCATATTCTCTTCCTCAATTTTATGCTCCTTTTCACACCCATAAATGCATACACATCACTGCAACATAGATGCAATATGCAACAAGGCAATGAACAAAGAAAGCAGAGGTAATGCAATGTGTTTTTTAGTTAGATTAGCACTTACTGTTATAGTTCATCAAAAATACATCTTCTGACAGCGGACCAGTTTGAAATGTTGCAGGGAGTAATGGACCAAATAGGAGCAGCTACAGTGAAATGTTCGATGAAGAGCTATAGGCAACAAGGTGCACACCTTCAACTTCTCAACGTGGTAACCAGCTCCTTTCACTGTGCCCTGCTGCTCGCGGATCGTGCCACAAAGACTCATGGTTACTCATAGAATGATGGAAAGGCCAATTACTGCCTGACTTCTTTATTGAAAAGACAATTGCTTGTTCTGCTGCCCGCAGAGTTCTTTAAATTGTATTTCATACTTGTAAATGAATGTAGAAAGCATTACATCACTCTTCTGCTGATTGCTGATCTCATTAACACCTTTACGGACATGTGCGTTCCGTAAAGAATTCACACTGAGGCTTGACCCACACTACTACGTTTTCATATTAAAACACAGCAATTTTGCTAAGTTTATGACTGCAATTCCCACTAAAACGGTGAATCTGAACACCTAAAAGTGAGAGGTTTGAAAATGCAGCTGACTGGGTTTTCATTTTAGCATATTAGTGCGGACAGGCCAAATTGGACGACTTTGAAAATGCTGACACTCACATTTGGCTTCCTGATTGGGTCTTAGCGTATCCTTTCTTGATTTGCCAGACTAATATCACATGACCCCTCTTCGGAAGAAAACATACAACATCAGCCTGGAGTACCATTAGTGAATTCAACATGGATAATGAATTATAAGCATTACGGACCTTGATGTATTTGCAGCAGCTGTTGTTGTAAGTATAGATAACTCCATACATGCGCAGGAGGCAAGCTATTACTCAAGCAATCTGTGACAGTTTCCGTGTGCAGCAGAAGTATCAACTCTACACGGTTTTGAGTTAGGCTGGTAGCACCAGCGGCTGGTGGGATAATCTTATCAATAATGTTGTGTTTCCTAAGGAATTAGACAAATGTGATTGAAGAAAAAGTACAGTATTTGCCTCTGACATGGAGTATGTCATTTGTAAACTGATGGAATGGATGTTGTCATCCAAAGGACGCAAAAGGACATTGATAATAGAATGATGGAAAAGAAAGCAAAAACACAATGTTACTGACAGTGTTTTTGGCATTTTTATTAAAATATTTTGTACTGTGCAAATAACAATTAACTAGACAACACAAATAAACAAACAGCTATGTGTAAACGTTACTATACAAGGGCAACAAACAAGAGCACTGCTTTTAAAGTGCATGGCATTAACAGATGCCACTTTCAAAGTGGTGTAGTTTCTATCCTTTGCAGGTGGACTGCTGTGGTGACATGTCAATGGGAACAGTATTTGTCCCTTTGTACTCCTGTATTTCTTTAACTAACAGTTCCACGAAGTTGTTGGTCCATGCAAAAAAAATCTTTTCCATTGCTATATCTTCTATCACTGAAGCTTCTGCAACTGCAGACAATCTGCTTCCTGTTGCCATGTGCGTTTTCAGACGTGTGGACAGAGATTGTTTGAAAACTTAGTAATGTAGATAGAGTGAGAACAATGTTCAGACAACATTAATTTCAGGTTTATGAAGCCATCATTTACACATTCCTTCTCTCTAATCAGTAACTGTGGCTTTGTATAGAAGTTGTAGAAGCCAATCTACAATCATTACAATCAGTCTTCATGCTTCTGTCACACCTACAAGACTGAATGTGCCTCATTTTGAATTCAAATTTATCAGTTACCTTCTCTTCTAGTCACAAATCTATACAAATCCTTGAAAGACTCTTTGACATCACTGACACTGTATCCAGTTCCAATATCAAAAAGTAATCAACATAAGCAGATATAGGTGGCTGAATGAGACCAACACTATAAAATAAATATCTTTGCTAAGATCTAATAACAAACTACTCATTAAAATTAAATGGCATTTTTATTTCACAGTTTACAACATGAATTTGGCAGTCACTACAAATTACCTATTTCCAGTATAAGACTTACTGGGGTGTCCTACAAACCTACAACATCTTAGCAAATTGGCAAAGACTGAGTTCATTTTTTCACTTCCTCTCATTGTTTGAAACTAATGTTTGGATTTATAAAGAGGAGCATGTGATTGAGTGTGGCATGACCGCACTCAGCAGGCATACAACGATAAGAGAGATAACATTGCAGGTGGAAATCAAAACCAATTACTCCTTTGGGATATTGGTTTTAGGGGTTTTACAGGTGGCAGCAGCAAGGGGGGAAATGGCAGAAATAAAAAGCTGGATGGAAGGAGCAAGTGATGTAGATGGCAGAGCAGGGAGTGAGCTCCTAGAAGTGCCTGTGAAAATCCCCCTGGGAGACCAGCTGAGCTCAATTACCAGGAGAATACAGTTGCAAAGGGAAGCCGAAAGGATACAGCATCGATCTGTCACACACTGACAGTGGGGAAGAGAGCGCAGTCAGAAAGGGAGGGGTTGGTGGCAGACTTAAAACAGAGTGAGAAAAAGAAATGAAATTGGAAAAGGGAGCAAGTTAGAACAAATAGTGAGGAACGTGAGAAAAACAAACAAATTTTGTTGTTTAAAGGCAGATTATGTTACCTTAAGTATTTGCATATGTATGAATGTATAGTCTAAGACATGTTTGACATAATATGTTCTCTAAAATAGATGGGCCATCATCAAAACAGACCACATTCTTCATAGCCATTGCAAAAAATGTGCAATCTACAGAAAGACAAAACCCAACTCATTTGCATAGTGTTAAAATAAAAAACAGGTCTCTCGTGCATCATCTCAAACAACAATTTGATCAGTACACACAGAACACATCAAATGAGTAGTGTCTGAAGACAGTTTATCTGACTAAGATAGCAGACTGTAACCATAACTCTGCCCTTGAGCAAGGCTCATAACCCCAACTGCTCCAGTGGAGCTGGTCAGTGGCCAGCAGCACCTGCTGTGTTACCCATAACCCTAGCTTACTTTCTGTAGCTTTAAACACAGCCATTCATTCGGCTGGGTGTGTCTGGTAAAAGAAGGAGTCTGTCCTTAAAGGTGCTAATTGCCAAAAGGGTCAGTGAATGAATCACTGAACATGCACCCGTTCCCTGGCAGTGAAAGGATCTGACACACCCTCAAGCTCACCCACCTGTTTATTCTTTTTTTATAGAAATGTTTTGAGCTTTTTTTTCCTTTATTTGGATAGTGCAGCAGAAGAAGGTAAAAAAAGAATGTCATCCAGGTCAATACCAACCGGACTTGGTTGAAGATACTTGAATACTTGAATATGTTTTGTCCATTATCCGACAGACTTCATCAGTTCTGACTGATCGGTAGTGAAAACGTCTCGGGTTACGTAGGTAACCCTTGTTCCCCGAGAAAGGGGAACGAGACACTGCGTCGGTGACGACACTATG
>JAPMOB010225371.1:0-11198 GCA_029875015.1 Lepomis gibbosus | reverse complement strand
CAAGTCAGCAGTCTTGCCCATGATTGTGTAGCCTACAGAACTAGACTGAGAGACCATTTAAAGGCCTTTGCAGGTGTTTTTAGTTAATTATCTGATTAGATTGTGGCACCAGGTGTCTTCAATATTGAACCTTTTCACAATATTATAATTTTCTGAGATACTGATTTGGGGGTTTTCATTAGTTGTCAGTTATAATCATCAAAATTAAAAGGAATGAATACTTGAAATATATCAGTCTGTGTGTAATGAATGTATACATTATACAAGTTTCACTTTTTGAACGGAATTACTGAAATAAATCAACTTTTTGATGAAATTCTAATTATATGACCAGCACCTGTAATATAAACACATCCAAACTTTCAATCCTTTGACTTGTCAAAAGCACAGGTGTTACTTATAACATTAACGATGGTTCTGTCCGGCAGCATGAACAATACCATGGCCATGAAACTGAAGCAGCTAAATAAGCCTTCATTTATTGTATGATTTATAGCTTTTCCTACTGTGACATGCCAACCTGTATTCCATGATAAAGGCCTATTGACCCAAAATAATATCTAGGGCCAGCTATATAAATGTTTTGAGAGTCACTATCACCTTTAAAAACAATGATTTTTAGTTACACATTGTGCTATATCAGTAATAGACTGGCCAAAGTGTTTTATTCATAACTAATAGCACAGTATAAACACATATTCAGGCATTTTTATAAATAGAATCAAGAATCACAGAGTGGAAATGATGATTACGTACACACTTACACAGGAGCAGGCCTCATCTGTGTGGAGGTTAGCAGCTGTATTTTGTTTTACCGCCCAGGTTAGAGTTAGTGGACTGTTGTGGGGTGAATACAACTGCATTTTCAGCTGCTCATCATCTTTACCGGTCCAGCAGCCATGAAATGGAAGACAAAATACAGCAACAATGGAGCAGAAATTAGATGATGGCAAATCTAAAAATAACCACATTTACATATTCACCATTACAAATACATGTGTGAAAGACTAGATGCACCCACAACTGGACAATTTCAATCTGCAATGATTCACGAAATATACACACAATGCTGAAGATATGCACCCACTGACCATTTATGTCAGACTATTTATATCTCTGGCTCTTCCAATCAAAGCAAAACATAGCTCAAAGTAAAAGAAAAATACACTGAAGAGGCCCCCGTGGGAGATGAGAGTGCAGAAGGGAAGGGATTAGCTTGTGACATGGGGTCAAGCATTACATTTGGGAGGTAATGAGCCTCCAACTTTAGCCTTGATGTGTCCCAACAGATTGTCAGAGGACAGGGAGGGTTCAGCTGGCCAACTTGGGGTGCAAGGCCACAGAGAGAAATAGGGGTGAGATTTCCAATCACTTCAAGTAGCTTGGGAAATGAGAGATAATTCACCACATATGGACGGACACTTAGGGACAGGAACAGTGGAGCAGTGGCCGTTTTTCCCCCAAGAGGCCGGCCGGTTTTCCATTGCTCAGTTACCGGCACAGCCGAGTGTTTTTCCTAATCCCTCCTCCCTATGTTCTGAGTTTCCCCACAGCTACGGCTATTTTAAGCTTGTTTTAAGATCGTGTAGTTTCACTTTGGCTCCAAACTTGACAGTTTTCCCATCTGTAGCTGTTAGTGGCTTGCTGCGTGTCAGTACTGTTGCAAGACTGATGAAGAAGTCTTCCATTAATATAAAAATGGCATATCACTCTTCCCTGGCCAAAATACACGCAAGAGCAATTTGTCTACCACGGTGAACAATTGCAGCAGCTACAACAGGTATATGCATTAACAATATTATATATTAACATGAATCACATGACTATTTGTATGAAAAGGGCTTGCTCATATTGATAATTATACATGTCAATACCATACAAGTTATTGCAGGTATAAAGGAATAGTTTAACATTTTAGGAAATTGCTTAGTCACTGCCTTGCCAAGACAAAATTGAAGATTGTTACCACTTTTGTTCTGTGTCTGTATGGTAAATATGAATCTAACGCCAGTAGCAGGTTACCTAGCACAAAGACTGGAAACAAGGGTAAATTGCTAGCCTGGCTCTCTCCAAAGCTCCAAAATACATCTACCATACTAGCATCTCTAAAGCTCACTAATTAACACGTTATAGCTTGTTTGTTTAAATGTTTATTTAATCCTTGCAGTCTTCACTTACCCAGAAATTGAACTGTGACATTAGGATTCGGTTTTTTGTAGTGAGCTTTAAAGCTGCTGGTGGGCAGATTGTGTTGCCTTAGTACAGAGTCTGGTTAGCCGTTTCCCACATTTCCGGTCTTAATGCAAAGGCTAACCATATATTGGCTCCAGAAACCTTGCCTACCTGCTCACCTGTTTCTAACTTTCCCTCATCACTCTTGAAAGTTGCCATGTGCTTTGTACTTTGGCGTTTGAGCCCCAGGAACTGAAAGCCAGCTCTGCCCCTTTACCTTCATTGAACTATAGCACTCTGCTTACATTGTTTGTGTTTGGATCTTGCATTTCTTGAGTCATGACAGTGTACAAACATGGTTGGTATTAAACTTCAAACTCTCTGCAAGAAAGTGAATAAGCATATTTCCCAAAATGTCCAACTGTAACACCACCAGACGCATATTAAATATTATTATCAAATTTTCATCCCATAAGGGGATCACATCATTTAGTTTTGACTCAGTGAAAACCATCTATTTCCTGCTACCAAATCACTTTAAAGCAAGATTTAAAAATCAACCTCCCTGGAAGAACTTTACTTCCATGGTCACCATTTATAACCACCTGAGAACTGAATTCTAGAAGTCAGCCTAGCAGCTCCTTACGACATTAAATAAGGCTGCATAACAAGTTACATAAAAAGTGTTAGAAACGGTCCTGAGTTGTTAGTTTGAGCTTCTCCAGAGAGCGTTTATACATGAAATCCAATTTGTATTTATTCATTGTTCAATTGGCTTCTCCACATATGACAGAGGTGTAGATCTTAGATACAGATTCATATTGTGCTTATTTGCATTTTGATTGCAATATATTTGATTATATTTCATCTGGAGGCACACATCTTTTTATCATCTTATTTAATACCACTGATTGCATTCAGAGCCCACAGGTTTTCATTTGAATATATATCTGTGCAATAAAAGCTCCCACCAACCAAGGTAAAGGAGCATGTAGGACATCTGCTTGTTAATATTGTACTAATGGAAACTTAACCTTAACCTTAAAAGGTTAAAACAAGTTCTTACTTTGAAATTACCTCAAGAAATGCTTCAATAAATGGCCACTAACTTGCTTTTAGTTGTTTCAGCATCTCCTGCTATTTCAGTAAATTATGTTTGACTAATGTTTGACTGCAATTACTGGCAGTTGAGAAAGGTCAGGAGTTGTTAGGGTTTTCCATTTGCACGATAAATTGATTCAGTGACAGGAATGGCTCTGCATAACAGCAATGCAGCTCACTGGTGTGTTATGTTGCATCATTGTGAATGCTGTTCTCCAGCTGTCTACTTTTACGGTAACCTCACTTTAACATTCGATCTGGCAGAAATCTTGAGTGGAGTTGACCTGTGATTGCAAGAGGCTGCAAGGCTGTCATGCTTCACACAACGCAGCTTAAGAAACTGTTGATCCTGTTTGCTGCAGCTCTGCTTCAGAAATGGTCGAATGTAAATAACCACATTTACTCAAGTACTGTACTTAAGTATGAATCTGAGGTACTTCTACCATCAATTCAGACAGAAACATTGTACCTTTCACTTCATATTTATTTGACAGCTTATACTTACTAGTTACATTACAAATTAAGATTTTGCATACAAAACATATAATGAGCTTATTAAATTATCATGCAGTGTTATAGATTAAACAACCCAATACTGTATGCTTTACTTAAAATTAGCTCCACTTCACTTAGAGCAACTACAACAGCAGAATGATATATTTACACATGAATGCAATCACTAATAATAATCCAATAATATAATTTATAGGCTTAACACTCACAGCAGACATTTTTCTGTATTGTGACTACTTTTACTTATCATACTTTATTTTGCTAATAATGCTTAATACATACTTTTACTTAAGTTGCATTTCTAAGACAGCACTTTCACTTGTAATAGAGTATCTAATGCAAGGTTACTGTTAGAACTTAATCCCTTTCCTGCCAGTCCCCTCACCTGACCTTACCCATCCACTTTCTCACCTGCTTCCCATTTCCTTAATCAGCCTGGCAGTATGTATATCGTTCCCTCACCAGATTCAGATTATCTAGTTTGCATCCACCTATAGGCTTTCCAACCTTTCACTTGGATGTATGTTTTTTGACTGTCTTCCCCATATCTTACTCTGACTGTCTCGTTCAAACTTGCTGTTTTCCTGAGCTGTTACAGTTACATGATCTACTGAAACAGTATCAGGGTTTTTGTGTGCAGCAGAATTGCTTGTTGAGACACATGAGAATTTGAAATGTTTAGAGAGAAAGTCCTAATAGAGAAAGGGTCATGGTTCTGTCTTCGGTTTTTTATTTTTTAATACAGTAATTTGATGTTCTGAACAGGAAAACAGTTTAAACTGCTTGTCACATGAACTGACATTTGACAGAGTATGTGCGTCACTCCTGCTATTTATGGCGTTTCAGAGACTGTAATCATGCTTACATTTCAGACTATCAAGACAGGAAGCTGGAAATCAACAATTTGATTCAAGAAGCAGCTGGAATATACGCACATGAAAGCAAACCAGACTGCCCTGTCAAAATGCTGCCCTATCTCTCTAATATATGGGTTTTTTTAAGGTGTTCAGTGGTAGATCAGCAGCATAGTCAATTATTATAGATTGCAGACTTGTTATTCTTGCCTTGCTTGATTAGATTTTCTTCATATCCTTAGCGTCATGAGGGATTAGGTGTTCACACAAACATGAGCCCCATCTGAACATCTGCCTGCCAGATAACTGACAATACATGACAATAGAGCAACAGAAACATCACTGACTAACACACACAGAATGCAGTATTTATTGCTTAATCAACTATAATCAGCAATCATATACGAACAACGTGCTAGTTGGTTTCTCTGTACTTCTTTCCCCAGCCTGTCTGTGACACTCTGCCCCAAGACCATTAGTTCCTACTGAAGATGTAAGTCTTTAAAATAGGTTGCAAATATATACTTTCATGTTTAAAAAAAGGCTCAAAAATTCCTAAAACAGCTGGCCTTAAAAAGAGTGTTTATTGGGAACTATTTTCAGCCTCATATTCGGCACACTAGTGAGTATTCACAGCAGCAGGACAGTCACATTATAAGATCTGTTGACAATAAGAAGAATATAAAATATCACCAGGTTTATCCTTTAATTCATGAAATACAACTTAACTAATTAAAATACAAGACAACAGAAAAACACATAATGTATGATTATTGCTGTAATATATTCCATGTAGCACTTGTGAAAAAGCCATGTGGCAGAGGTGATCGAGGTATTGAGCAAAGTGTGCTCTACAACTGGAGAGGACCATGAAAGAGAGGATCACAAAAGGTTCACATCTGGGTTCAAGACAAAGGAGTGCAGAATGATACGGTATCTGGAAGGTGCTGATGAAAGCATCATGAGAGTCTGACATGAAAAAAGAAACAAAGGAAACAGGAGAAAAAATGTCTTTCTTATCATCATCTTCATTAATTCTTTTTAACTATAATTCCCCCTCTTTTTTAACCAGCAACCTATTTCTATGGTACCAAAAGAGGCTTTTGTGCATCTTTACACTTAAGCACTTGAGCATAATAGCGTTCCACTTATGTTGCCGAAAATTCAACAAAATTCAGATGGAGTTTGCCCAGCTGCCATGGAATTGTTATTGTTCAAATAAACAAAAAATCTGAGCATTGTAAGACTACTTGTCCATATTGGCTTACATTTAGAGATTTAAAGTTCACTTAACCTTTAGTGGGAAATTGTTATCATAAAAATTCATTCATTTTGCATTTGCTACTAGGAGGAAAGCTGCTATAGAGCATCTACAGACCTACATCTCCTGACAAGTGACAACAGCAGAAACTGCAAATTAGCAGCAAAACAATTACATGAAAATGTTCCAGTCATTCATTCCTCTCAGACTCACTCATCCCACACACATCTTCTACAAGCGCCGACACATCTCATTCTTGGCACAAGCATTTGCATGATTGCACTCCTCAGACTCAACACAGATCAAGGCAAGGTTCAATAAGGGACTATAAATAGAAATGATGGCCACCTTCTCATTGTATGGTTAAAATGATCATTTCATAGAGATGCTAAAAGAGCAACAGGCACTCAAACTTTAAGACATGGCAGCCCCCACATTTGGAAGCTCTATGGCTTTAGTGTAACAATTGTTCAGTCTTGAGAGGAGAGTAACAAGCCCCCACACACAGACACAGATGCAGACACACATACACACAGTCCACCTACACCATCTCTGCTCACTGTGAATGTGGCCTCTGCCATCAGTCATGAACTGAAGTTTGAGTGGGATAAGACCTACTGTCCTTGTGTGGGAAAACTTGCTCTGAAATATTCTCAACAAAACCCACAGAGAGACAGATTAGTAGGAGACAAAAGGCTGGGGAGGAGTAGTAACACTCAGTTTTTCCATAAAGGTCCTATGACCTTCTCCTCAAAGTTTCCTTTAATGTGAAGTGTACAGGGCTGACTGATCCCGGTGTCCCAAAAGAGTTAGACTTTCAGTCTAACGTATCCAGTCACAGTTCTTAGAGTGCTGCATCATAATTCACATTCACATTTACACTGATTCAATTGTTTCTGTTGTATCGGCCACTGTATACTGTATGTCCATTTACAGTATGTTTCCAGGTGCCTTTTAATGGCATGTTTGTTCAGCAGCTTCCTTAGAAGATCTTAAGCTCTCCATATAATTCACTGAACTCTGAGTTCTAGTTTCTTTAAACCTGTCAGGAAAGGAACGTGTACAAATAATCAAACTAAGTACATGAAGCACATGAATACACAAAAACAAATTATCTTAAAATAAGGGAAGAAATAAGAAATAACATGTTCATATTCTTCTAAAGTTTCTTGCAATGGGATAATCTCTTGTAGGGAAACTGGAATAGTAGCTTATCATACCACATCTATTGGGTAACTAAAAATACATTGAGACAAACAGGCAGACTCAAAATGCATGAACTGTTTAGATGTTCATTAAGAGCTAGCACCAAATAAAACCAACTGGTTTGTATCATTTACTTTTTTAATGCCATGACAAGACTAAATCTCTATTTGGACAGAAGATCAGGATGTTGTGATCAACTGACACATTGCAGGTGCATTTCTTATGCGTTATATTGTAGTACTGTATTGTACATTTTAATAGATTTATAACTTGTTTTACTACCTTTCAGCCATTACAGTCTGGTAGAAAAATGGATGAATGGACGGAACGATAAAGGCTTCCATCCATTATCTAAACCAAACTGCTTATCCTGTTCAGGGTCACAGGGAACTCGAGGCCATCCCAGCATGCATTGCATGTGAGGGGAGATACATCCTGGATCTAATCTCTATGAACAGATATCTGCATATGAATGCAGAATCTGTAGGCAAGGGGCGAGATATTCGCACTGTAAGCGTTCTGGTTACCGTTTGTAGTCAGAGTAGTAATGAGATATAACATTCGAGTGGGATTTGGTGCAAGTAAACAGTCTATGTGGAGAGCAAAAGAGACAGAAAGCATCGGCCGAAATGCAATCTCGAATCTGACGATAGTTTAGCTTTTAATCAATCTCGGAACTCTAGAGATGAGCTTTTTTAAATGCACCTGCATTCACTAAACTGCCACACATGATGTGCAGCTTACTTAAAGTAAAAAATATTCCTTTTGTGCTCACCCTATATTCATCTGTATTTTATCTTTGTCTGAATTAATTCTGCATTCATCTATTCATCTTTATGTTTGTTGTTTTATGATGAAATAAAGCTTTCTAAAAATGCTGTGGGCTTCTTTGAACTCCTGAATAAAATTTTACTCCAGCATAGCAGTAAGTATGAGGTACTGAGGCTCTCACTGAAAAAGCTGGAGATGAGGGTTTATATGCACTGAATAAAAAGTTAAGCACCCCTGACCTACATTAGTCAAATAAAGCCACAGTTATGGGTCATTCTACTTTTACAGCTCTCGTGTAACAATTGTTCTTGTCATGTGACAGTTGTAATAATGCCAATCATCATTTCACAATAGTGGTCATGCTTATCTGTCATCAGAAGAGAGCTCCATAAACACTAAGTGGATGGAAAGAATCTGAGGGCAAGAATCATCAAGCCGTTAACTCAGCAGCTGTTGGGCGGGTTGTTTCTGTAAGGGACGCAGGCCGGCCAGCACTGTAGGCCCACTGATTACCGCTTTTACTCGACGGTGCTTTCCGACATCGGGCCAAGGGCTCAGCACACATGTGACCCATTGAACGGTGACTGGAAAGCTTTGCAAGTGGTGCTGTCAACACCAGGACATAAATAAAGCTAAAGATAGGGTGATGTGGCTTCAGCCTAGAGTTCTGGTCAGCCAAAGGCTTTTTATAGAAACACTGATTTATAAAAGGCTAACAGGGACTATTTTTGACCTGGTGGACTTGGAGGGATAGGGATCTTGGAAACTTGTGATGCTTCTGGGTGCATGACTGACCCCTCTGACTTGAATGTGTTGGCGGTGGTTGGTTGTGGGAGTTGTAGCAGATAGCAGATGTAGGATGGATCACACTGGCCAACAGCCTATGATTTTTTTCGGAGACAATCCAGAGAGCAAGACAGAGAGATGATCACATGGGTCTATCCCAGTTAGTCCCATTACGTTATCAGATCACTGTTTAATTGGTCTGTCTGGGGATGTAATTTGACTGAGGCTTCGATTCACTCTGCATCACTTTCATTAAAATTAAATTTATGGAAATATATCAAAATGTCTTGGATGGATTGCTGAAATTTGGTACACACATTCTTTTCACCCTTGGGGTGACGTGTAAGAATTTTGGTGATCCCTTAACTTTTCCTCTGGCACAAGTCAAAATGTCAATTTGCCCAGTACTTTGGTTTATGACCAAATACAATTCCTATCAGCCTCAGCTGCTAAAAGGTAAAACTGAAAACATGATTGATCAAATCATTCAAAACAAATGGTAGAATTCTGGGACCCCTTATAAGCTGAGAAGTGGTGTGTCAGCTTGATGGTATACACCATAACAAATCTGCAACTGTCTAAAACCTATCATGTCAATACTCAGTACTGGAAAATGATTTGGTCTATTAGTCATTCACATCAAAATGACACCAAGAAAGTAAGAAAGAAAGCAAGAAATTGGCCAGTTTTAACAAATGTTTCTTATAAAAATGGACTTCTCTGACCACTTGTTTATATTAACTCTCGATGTCAAACTTGACTGAAATAGCTCTGAATGTAAATCTCTGATTCTTAAGTTTACTGGAGTTAGTTGTCCGTATCTTCTCAGCAAGCCAAATGTAACTGACACTGATTTTAAACAGGCGTGTATGAAATAAATAGGACTGAGCCGTGATGCAGCGCTGACTGTGTGTGTTTCTACAGACACACTGAGCAAACAGTGGATGTTAGATTGACTTTAAGGGTCACAGAGTAAAGTCAGTCGAGTTCCCTGAAGACTGTGTGGGTGTCTGTAGCCTACTCAGAATATGTCATGGCAATGCTGGGTAACCCCACACTCTCAAGATCAGGTGTCAGGGGTCAGGGTGTGACAGTCATTCTTCACATAGAGCACTGAGTGTCAGCATCTCGATCAACATTTACTGTAGGTGCACCGAGTAACTAAGAGATAAGCCCAAAAATCAAATGCCAAGGCCAGAGGAAGCTTTTCTGAAAATTAGTCCATAGATCAAAGCCTTTATGGTATATGAGTTGACAGCCAAGTATAGGATTACAGATCATGACCTCTCTCCCATGACAGCAAAGCTCTGTTTTCTTTAATTATCATCACAGACCACCAACAGAGTGCCCAAGAGAGGGAACCTCAACGCTTCTCCTCTGCTGTGATTTATAATCCACTCTGTGAACCAAGGCCACTACATGACAACATTAATGTTATTTGGTGTACAAACACAACCCATAAAAGGTGTATATTGTTTGGCAAGTTGTTATAGTTGTACCTTAAACCCGACCCTGAACCTGGGTGAAGGCCAAACATCACAAAAGATGGGTGGTGTGTTTGTGTGTGGTTGGTTTGGCTAGAATAAGTTGGAGATCACAGGCCTTTCCACTGAACGTCAACACAAAATGGTTAACGTGCTTCTAAAAAAAGCTCCCTAATGAATACAGAGACACACACGTGTCACCAGAGGGGTCTTTAGGGGAAAGACGCTTCAGATATTTTTGCAGTATGGTTTTATTTTCTGACAGGGTGATGGCGATGGATCACTGGCTCATAGACAAGTAGGGAAGATATGAGCTGGCCAAGCGTTTGTATTGTACATGTGCTGTTTGTATCCATGGCAACTGCACCATGGCTGTGTCCCCTGATTGCCAGATAGAGTCACTGTCCTTGACAATATTGAGAAACTTAAAATGATTTAGGAGTGGAGCATCCTGTTTTTGGCTTTACTGGTGAAACAGAAGAAGTGACTCAGTCTGCGTAGACTGTGGAGTCATAAAAACAATGAGATTAGGATGTTGGATACAGTAGTTTGGTTCATATAAAGCAGTGATTGTGATTTAGCGGAACATGTGGTTTGAGCCTTTGTAGCGTCATGACTGTCTAATGTATTAGCTTTTGTTCAAATTGTTGTTTTGTTTATCAACAAAAGTCTATTATATTTTGTATGAACAAACATCTATTATATTGTGTGGGAATGAAAGTCTATTGTATTTTGAAAGAATAAAAATCTATTATATTGTGGGAGAATGAAGGTCTATTGTATTTTGTAAGAATGAACATCTATTATATTGTGTCTGAATACAATTAGATAATTAAACTTCATTTAAAGGGGCTCAGCAGCCATAAGGTTGAAGGATTCACAAGAGACTAATTAAAAATAGATTTAATAATTAATTTATTCAAGTACTGTTCCTAAGTACAATTATTAAGTATCTGTACATTTTTCAAGTATTCTCACAGGCTGAATATTACTCCAATATTTATTACCAGATAATGTGTGTGTGTGTGTATATATATATATATATATATA
>JAPMOB010225363.1:0-30067 GCA_029875015.1 Lepomis gibbosus | reverse complement strand
TGTTTATTTTTTCAACAAAGTTATTGCAGATGTAAATTTGAAAACGGTCAAAATGACCGTCATGGCTGTTCTAGTGTTAAAGAGAAATCTATCTGTACTGATTTCACAGAGAGCTACTGCACTGATACATCTTCTTTCTTTTGTACACCATGCAAGCAGAAACAACTCTGGTTGCTTCATACATATGTTACCACTCTCACTGATGTTTATTACATCACAGAGTTAATGTAATGCTTACTCTTTCAGGTGGTGAAGGAGTATTCCTTCCTGGATTATATTATGGGGGGGTGTCAACTCCACTTCACTGTGAGTTTGGAAATGTCATACACAAGATGTTATAACTTTAATACTTTTATTTATGTTGACATGTTTTAAATCAGCAGACCAAACGTCTTACAAGTAAAATAATTAGTTTGGTTTAATTTGCTTTTATAATGGCCCTAAAACTACTTTCAGGTAGCAGGCATCTCTGAAACTTGCAGAAGTTTGGTATATACTGTGTTGCGAATCTCTTATTTGCATTTGGTCACTGAGCAGCTCTATACACCCTGATCATTATCCTCTCTCTGACTCGGGCCAGATTGCCATCGACTTCACAGGCTCTAACGGGGATCCCAACAGCCCCCAGTCTCTCCACTATATCAACCCAGAAGGCTATAATGAGTACCTGACAGCCATCTGGGCAGTGGGTAATGTCATCCAGGACTACAACAGGTAAAGTCAAACTGCATCATCCCACATTATCCTACATTTTCAGTAAATAAAGACAGCTGTATACTACCTGCTGTACTTTAAATGTGATTGAAAACTAGCAAGTTGACAGCTTTGCTTACACAGCCAAACATCAAGCATGCACAAGCAGTTAGTCCCGCAGCAAGAAGGCCTGCTCAGCATCTGTCCTAGTCCTTTCAGCTCTTCTAGCTCATGCCAACGAGGAAAAGCAGGCCATTATTTACAATTGTCCGATCTCTTGCTTGGTCACTCTCTGCTTCTTCTCTTCTTCGCTTCCGCTAACAGCATCTTATTCAGTCTCTTAGCAGCATCTACCATGATGTCCATACAGAGAATACCGAGCTAGCATTACATTAAATACTTGTTGCTTGTCAAAGAAGGACTACTGGAAATTTAAAGACTGTCTTCATCAAACTTCAAAACAAAAAACGAAGCCAACAGTCTTTCTCTATTTTCTTACATCAGGCTGGTCAGTTGCAGTACAACGTGTCATTTTCTAACATCTGATTTGAAGGATTTAGAACTACAGCTTTAATTTACTGATGTGTCTTGTTTAATATGTGCTACTTATGTTATACCTAAAGCTAAATTTTGTCTGTCTTTCTGTGTAGTAGCAAGATGTTTCCTGTCTTTGGTTTTGGAGCCCAGGTGCCTCCCTCCTGGCAGGTATGAAAAAAGTCTGGAAAACCTTTAAAGTCATTATACAGACTTCACATCTGACAATTAATGACTCACTCGGGTTACACACGTACGTGAAGTGCCTTCATGTTTCTGACGTTAAAATCCTGAACACATTCCTTCACATTCTTTCTTTTGTATAATTGTGCCTTCTATGAGCCGCATAATCAGTTCATTGGCTAAATTAGGGTTCAAAATATTATCAGCTAAAAAGTGATTGCAACCATATATTTTGTCACTTACCTGGCTTTCAGCTGTGTTAGCCCGGTAAGTAAAGTCATGGACTGTATTCTAAAGCTTGTAATATGGATGAATCATGCTTACAGGTTTCCCATGACTTTCCTGTCAATTTCAATCCAGCAAATCCATTCTGCGAAAGTAAGTCAACCCCTGTCACAAGATTGTGTTTGGCTGTAAAAAAGTTATTCAGGGATACTGTGTGTGTCTGTATGTGTGTGTGCGTGTGCAGGTATTGAGGGTGTGGTCCATGCCTACCGGCAGTGTCTACCTCAGGTGAAGCTGTGGGGCCCCACCAACTTTTCTCCAGTTATCAACCATGTAGCCTTCTTCACCCAACAAGCCATGCAGCAGAACATGGCATCAGTAAGTAGCCAAATTATTTTGTCAAAAGAAAAAATGTTTAAAAATTCAGGGGTGAATTCACAAAAGTATAGCATCGCCTCTCTGGCCGCTAAACCTGCGAAAATAAGACAAAAATAAATCATGTAATTCTCAAAGTGCCCTCAAAGGGTGAAATTCCCCCCTAACTATGCTGCCAGGCAAATAGCATCTCAGTGCTCCAGTGCTATTTGCATGTTCTAAAATAAGTAAAATGCATAAATCTGGTGCAGAATTGGCACCTTGCTATGCAAATGAGCGTTGTTGAAAAAAAGGCCTTGTCACAAACAACAACGCTAATACCCACGCGCAGTTAGACTTTCTAGTGATCTAGCAGTGATTGTAGCCAGGGAAAACAATAGCGCATCAAAGTACATCATAATATGCACACAGATAGCACAGACGTCAGGGAAAACAGCTCTACATGCATGAGCAGGATCGCACAGTTAAACCACCACAAGTAACAAACACTTGACAAAACACTCAATACAAAGTGAGTCATAGAAAAATGGAAGACAGACAGAAATGTAAGAGCAGGGGGGAGTTAAATCTGCAGAAGGGAATTCTTTTAAAAGTAACTTTGTCATATTTGCTAAAACTATCTCTATCTCCTGACAGTAGTACATGAGACACATAATCTGTAAATCAAATGTTTGGTTTCTCTCACTCCTCCTACTGCAATTTGCAAGAATCCACCGCTGCAGGAAGAACACAATCAATCAGTTGCATGAGGAGTGTCTAACGCATCGTCAATCACTGCTCATGCACATGCTTGAGCAAACCTTCTCCTTGTGCACGCTTGCACTCAGTCAAGCTCAGTATCATCAGCTCACAGCTTCAGAACTTTTGCAAACACAATGGCTGGGGAAAACACCACCAGCAGTAAAGCACCTGCCCATCCCTCCATCAACAGTGTGTAGTACAAAACACATGTGTGACCTGCCAATCCTGGTGTTTTCTGGCCAATCAGGCTCACAGATTCCACTAGACGGCGTCGGGCCCTCATGCCATCCTCATGCAGTCTGTATCTGACAGTTTGGTCAAAACATCCATACCAGTAGCCTGCTGGAGGTCAATTTGTAGATATCTGGCAGTGCTCCTAATGTTTCTCCTAAAAAAAAGGAGCAGATACCGGTCCTGCTGCTTGGGTTGATGCCCTGTCCAGCTTTCCTCATATAACGGCCTGTCTCCTGGTATTTCCTCCATGCTGTTGAGACAGTGCTGGGAGAGACAGCAAACCTTCTTACCATGTGCCATCCTGGAGAAGCTGGACTACCTGTGCAACCTGAATTGGCTGCAGGTACCGCCTTATGCTGTCAGTAGTGACAAGGACACTAGAAAAACACAAAACTAGAGAGCAATCAGTCAGGAAGGATAAGGAGAGAGCAACTATCTGTGGCCATCACCTGCAATACCATTGTCTTTTTGGGCGTTGTTTTGCTGATGCCTCTCCAGTGCACCTGTTATTACTTTCATTTGCACCAAAACAGGTGACACTGATTCAGAATCGCTTATGCTTCACAACTTGACATGTTAATATCTCTGAAGCTGAAGTGACTTGATGTTATATACTGTGATCATTCAAGTGTTCTCTTATTTATTTAAAAAATAAATAAGAGAACACTTAGTTATTTAAAAAAAATATTGTGTCAAATGTAATTCATGAAAAGGTAAACAACTTATTTCTCTTCTGATTTGTCATCTGTGATAAAATGTTGAATGTAATGTAAAAATGTAAAGATGTATGTTTCCTAGTGTTAAATGCCAAGTGGCAAGCCAAAGAAATTGGAAATCAAAATCATAAAAATAATTATAATATATCTTAATTAAACCAAAGAGGAAGAAGATAATATTCTATATTGAAACAAACCTTTGTTTTTTGGACCTTTGTATGTTTTATAATTTGTTTTCTCCCTCCATCTGCAGCAATACTATGTGCTGCTCATCATCACAGATGGAGTGATCACAGACATCGACCAGACCCGCACTGCTATTGTAGAGGCCTCTCTTCTGCCCATGTCTATCATCATAGTGGGTGTGGGTGGGGCAGACTTCAGCGTAATGGAGTTCCTTGACAGTGATGACAAATTGCTGTGCTCCCCCAGTGGTAAATTTGCCTCAAGAGACATCGTCCAGTTTGTGCCCTTCAGAAAGTTCCAAGTAAGCAGCAGCCCATATCCAAAATTCAGAATATTTCATATCCCTTAGTATAACAGGTGTTAACTGCTTTGAAAGTAAATGTAAGATGTATGCAAAATAACACATTTCACAAGTTTATGTTGACGTTGTTCTTGACAATAGTTCTTACTGCCTCTCCCTGCTAATGGCTGTTCACATTAATTTAACACCACCCTGCCCACCAGCCTTCTTTCTAGCCTTCATTTGTTTTCATTGGTCAGCATGAGCTGTCAATATCACATACACATTTTAATGTTAGCAAGCACGGTCCTTAACATGGCTACAATTAGCTCTTAACATTATGACATTGTCATTGCAGGGAAACAGTGTGGCCCTTGCCCAGAGCGTCCTGGCAGAGTTGCCTGATCAAGTGGCCTCCTACTTCAATTCTTACAAGCTGAAACCCCCTAAAAGATTGAGTGTTTCTGGCCCGTCCTAGAAAGATGGGTTAAATTAACCCAAATACATGTTTATTGCTTTTCCGCTTCTCCTGCACCATTTTTTGGCATTTATTGTTTTGCGAAATGGTGCAGAAAGAAAAAAGAAAAATGTGGGGTAAAAAAAATACACCATTAAAATTATACTTAAATTTCAAATCTGTGATCTCATTTTGTGTAATCTTTAAAATTTGACTTGATTTAAAGTCCATAAACAAAGAGCTGCTGTGAGCAAGAGACCTGATGGCTTGTATAGTGCATGATAACACTAAGAAATCCCAATAAAAGTAATCAGAATACACTCTGTGGACTACAAATATATCACTTGACATGTTGGTATGTCTTTGTTGATGAAATGTCCCTGTGCCTTGTATGTTGTCTTTGTTGCATAAATGTTTTTTTCAGTCTTTTCTTTTCTCTGCTTGTAACCCATGTTAAAGTTTTGTGTCTTAATCCTCAAATCATCAGTGAAATGGTCAGGCACTGGACGGGTTGTTTTCAGGACTATCAACATTATACTAATGTGACACTGTTCTTTCAGACCTTATTGACACAAGTCCTTGTTGCTTCTGTGCATGAGAGCAAAATTTAATCCATGTATCAGATGATATGATTTTAAGTGTGATGTTTAGTTTAGTACTAAGTTTGAGCTTTAGCCCAACACTGTGGGTTTTTGAAAAAGAAAATATTTTTAATGAATCTATTTTTTCACTTGCAACAGTGCTGATCTATGTTCATCGCTGTTCAAGCTGTTGTTTCCTCTGTGACTGTATCACTCTGTGTGTGTGTATATATATATATATATATGTATATGTGTGTGTAATCTTTGGATGTTTATACAGTACCAATACGATGTGGGATGGATGATGCTAGCAGAAACAACACAACAAACATAATCCACAAAAATCCCTCTTGATGTCACAAGTGAATCTGGACGTTGTGTCCATCAATGTCCACAGGTCTCTTAGCGTTGTTTGGATGTGAGAGACCATTATGCTCCACTGAAGCTCCCCTTTTGTCTGACTATCTCAGCTTTTACCAAAGACTAATGTTTAAGTCCAGGTTGAAAGTTTTTTGACTGGAATTTTTGCTGTGGCAGTTTTGGTGGGGAGCCAACAGGGCCAGTGCTCCTGTAGACTAGGTCAAGGTCTGAGGTCAAGAAAGTGTTCTGAGTCTCCCACCTTAAAGGGTGAATTGTTATAACAATTTAATAATGCATTGCATTTAAACAGCACTTCACCTACTCAAACATTTATAACAGTAGGCTACTGGTCCTGCCAGGCTGGACATGCAGTCTGCCAAAATAGGAATTCCTGTCCATAATGCACAGATGATGGTCTACCATTAAGTATTTCATTTTGTGTGTACTTGACATCATGACTAATAACAGGAGTGACTAGAGAAATTTCTATTTCCATAGCAAAAGTTATAATGGAATACAAAATATAAACTGGGATCCAGAGAATGTACACTAGAGCTTATACTGTCCATTAAGCCTTTCAAAGAAGTGTTGCATCAAAGAATGTACTGCAAAGCTATATTTAACAGGAATGTTTTTTTGTATAATGTAATTTAATAAAACTATAACTAAGTTACTGAAATCCTGTTACTGAAACAAATAACTGCAAATTACGGAAACATGATATAACATTGCATTATATACTAAACAAGACATTTTGAAAGCTTAAACTTTGCCTTTGTCTCTTTTTTCCCGGATTGAATGTGCCCCTCTAACAAAACAACTGGCCCCAGTCTTGGCCCCCCCAATAAAATTGGTCTCGAACCGCCACTGGATTTTTGACTTCCACTGGGTGACGATGGCGCAGTGGATAAGAGACTTGCCTTTGGTGCCACTGGTGTGAGACACAACAAAGGCAAGTATGCGAGACTGTCTATAAAGTGAGAGACCTGGGTCCAATTCCCTGATCATGACTCTTAACCCCTAGTTGCTCCAGAGGCGTGAGACCTCTGACATATTTAGCAATATATAGCAATTGTGAGTCAGTTTGGATAAAAAAGTCTCAGCTAAATGAATAACTGTAAATGGGGAAAGTAGGCTTATTTTGTTCATTGCAGGACTTTCTCAGTTCTAACAAAGTCTCTCCGCACCTTTAATATTTAAGCAAATGTCCACTTTTGTGTAGTTGGGTTTGTGACCATTTTACCAGTTTTATTTTATTTTGATTAAACCTGTCAAATGATGACTGCGTTGCTCTTGTCTGCAGCAGACTTTTGGACGCAGCGCACTGAGGGCACCGCCCTCAGCAGTGTTCAGTCTGTCACTGCTAACGTTACCAAAACTAAAACACACCAGACACGGCTAGCGGGCTAACAAGGTAAGGTAGGACATAAAGTTCAGACTGCTGTTCACATAAAACCATTTTCGCTTACAGAATATTTGCTACTTCTAACCTGAATGACTGAAGTGTTGTAATACTTCTTCGTATCATGTGACCGTCAGCTGAACACGAAAGTAAGTAAGCGTTAAAGTTAGTCGTTAGAGAAAATATCAATAACGTTAACTGGTTAATATCCGACAACCTTAAGTTACACTGTTTTAATGGCAATAAACGTTAATGAGGCATAATTACGTAACGTTAGCTAGGAAAAGGCTCGTTTCGTCCCATTAACGTAACTAAATTACATTGACGTTAGTTAGTTGTCTTTAAAACGTAACGTATAACACCGTATTTAACAATGCTGAAGGTTTTATCTTATTTAGAGCTTGTTATGTTGGGTCGGCTAACTAAACGCTTAACGCTAGCCCCGTGTGAGACGGTGTTTGAACTGAGATCCACAAACCCCTCTCAACTACCAGACCAGATTACATCTATTTTTAAGGCAAAGTACTGTTAACAGCAATGCTGATGAATTTCTGAAGGAAAACTCAGGTGTATGTTACCGATGTATTTTTAAGCATAGCATTTTAGACAGACTTAGAAGTGTGACACGGACTCGGGGAAGTCGGCGTACTTCAACAACAGTTGTACTATTGGTGGGCGGTTGAAGCCTTATGAAGTTTTGTGACTCTGTCTTTTTGTGCCTACGGAGATTGAAAGCTTCAGACTCTCTCTTATAAGTAATTACCACAGACTGGATATAAAAAGGTAGTTACTCAGAGGAGCTGTATCGTGGCCGGCCGGGGCGTGGCCGTTAGGAAATGGCTCGTGGGAGCAGTCTTACGTCACTTTCCAGCCACCAGGACGACCACGCCCCCCTTTGAGTGGAAACAAGCATAGACATAATATACATACATGTATATACATGTATATTATGTCTATGGAAACAAGCACTGCAAAACTTCAAGTTCCAGATTGAAAAAAACAGGGGCACCATGTCTAAAAGCTGCATTGCATTTTGCACACCGAAACAAAAAAAAACTTCCTAACAGAGCGAAGGGTAGTAAAAGAAGACATGTGTGGCTTCAGGCCATCTTCAGAGAAAGTCAAAAGTGCATGTCATCCAGATTATTTAATGAGCAGCTGCTTTTAGAATGGAGTTTGGTTTAACAGTCTGTCTACTCGAAAGATCGCTGGGAGCAGAGGGCATTTTAACATTAATATTTCACTTGATTATAATTGAGCTACCCTACCTTCTATTCTTATGAACTGTGTAAATAGCATAAAATAATGTAGGAAGTAAGGGTAAACTGAACTGGTTCTTACTTTTCAGCTCGTAGTAAAAAGTTTCATAATTAGCACAAAAAGCTATCTAAATAGACATAAATAAGAGTGCGGTTACACTTTGCCTTAGTAATGTAATTAGTGAAAAGCAATATCACATTGGACAGACTTTGGACTGCAAAATAAAGTATCTTAATGACAGAAAAAGTGACAAATGTCAGAAATACATTACCTGGATATTCAATAAGGTAGGCTTGTATATGTCAAGGTTGTCCACTTTGATGGAGACAGACTGAAAAGAAATTCATCAACACCTATTTTTAAAAAATGTTTCTATATAATTGTTTGCCTGACTGGCCATAAGATTTGAGCTCCTAATAGCTAAAAGACAATACAGTTTTCTTATTTGATGCTGTTAAATTGGCAAAGACCTTGGGATTTGCATTTATCACCAGTCAAATTAGAGGGGCTACTTTCACCCAAAAAGGAGCGGGGATATAATGCAGGGGCAAAGTACCCAGATGTGCTGCTCTCATCTATTGCTGTTGTGTTGTCTGGGGCTGTGACTATAAAAGAAAGAAGGGTCAAAACAATAAGTCAACATTAACCTTTAGGGTCACACGGGACCTGAATGTCGATCTTCCAGCTGAGAGTCCTGTGTTTGACCCATTCATTCATCAAATCTTCCACCTACTTCCTTCATGTACTTTTTTCACCTGACTTCTTAAATAATTTCTGGCAGAAAGCTTTAAAGGGTCAGTGTGTAAGTTTTAGTGAAATCTAGTGGTGAGGGTTGCAAATTGTACCCTCCTCCCCTATCTAAGCAAGTAGTATAACTACGGTGAGACAGGACAAAGATGACCTCTATGACTGAGATAGTAGAGAGTTGCCAGTCAAGAATTTATGTTTCCTTAGATATTATTGTTACTTGTTCATTAATAAACAACAGCCACATCAAGAAATGAAGTGTTACATGATGTCTCATACTCCTATAATACAGTATTGGGAGGGTCGGCTCATCTGGATTAACCAAAGTAAATTAAGAACATCTCAAAAACTGTCACATCTAGTGCCTCAAGTACAACCCCTAACAGATAACAGGAAAATATAAGCCTCACTGTTTCTGCACCACAGTCCATTATAAACCACATAATACAGTACATGACGTTTACAAAGGCTGGTGAGGATCAATGTTTTTTGAAATATAACAGAAACACAAAGTAGTACTGACAGCCAATTTTTCAGCTTGTGGTAAATGGTGCAACATTTTTAACGGGCATTTAGCATGTAAAGTAAAAATTACACATTTGTGTGCACAGTAGGGAAGCAATATCCCCACAAAAACATTTGCAAATTCAGAAAGTATTCATTATTGGCCAGTTGATAAGCACACAGTCTTGTTATGTATGATTGTTAGCAGTAAAATGGAAAACATGTTTTCTACAAGGGCAGTAAAATGTGAAGGTTAGTGAAGTTGCTGATCTGAGCTTCCCTGCTGTTACAGTTTTATTGCCAATAATATTTATCTGACTCAGGAAGGTAAGGGCAATTTTCTGTCCACGTAACAAAGCCATAACAGAGGCTGGAGAAGATCTACATGAAATTACAATCCAACTACATATTTTTTCTACCAGCGCAGTAAAAGTTTAGCTGAGCTTCCAGCTGTTAGCTACTCAAAGCCAGCGCTGGAGAATAAACAAATCCAACTAACCTTACATGATTTTTCTACCAGGACAGGAAAAGTTTAGCTGGCTGATGCTTCCATGCTCTCAGCTAACATTACGATTTTATTGCCAATTAATGTTACTGATCAGCTGATTATCTTACTAATGTAACTGGCAAGGCCAAACCACAAGCTGGAGAATAAGTAGGCAACATGAAATAAATGCATCTACATATTTTACAGCACTGACAGGAGAAACAGATCACGTCTCTCGGTGATTATGGCTATCTTCAAACTAAAACTAACAAAACAACCACTTTCATTTGCATCGCTTAAGTCCTGTCCAGAAGAAAACAGACAACTTCAGCATCTGTCTGACATCTGTCTGACATTATTGCCTTCCATCTGGGAAAATCCACAACATCGTTAATTTCTGCTGTCAGCTGTTTGCATCTGTCCCAACTTCTCTGGCTTCATGGTATAAAGATCCACAGGCTGTCAGCTCTCATGCTAAATAACGTGTCATTTGTCCAAATGTCTCTTCTCTTCTTACTTCTAATAAACCAGAAGACAACTCAGAGATTATTATTATTATTATTTCCTCTTCTTCTACGGAAGCAATTAATGTAGTGACAGGCATCGACACTGCCGGAATAATACAAGGAGAAGAAGAAAGCCATAAGTCTGAAGTCTGTAGTGTTTGTCCGTCGTCAGCTACTGTAATATGATGACAAAATATAGCGACCTCCATAGAAGGGGGTGCCCACGGTTATGTAGATAAGAATGTCTCATTCTGAGATAATAACATAACGGTTCATTATGTAATGTCTTATACACCACTGAAAAAATATTTATGGATGTTATACTGCATTTCTGTCAATAGATTCTCAGACATATTACACACTGAAACCTTTAAGAAAGCCCTTCTTTAGTTTTCAGTGACACAATGGAAACTCTTAATGACACAATGATCGAGTTGCTTCTCTGAGTTGTGGTAACATTAGCCATCTTGCTCTTGAATGTGACAACTGGGGCATTGTCACTGCCTCATGTGGTGTCTGAAAAAACAGAAAATGTTTTTCAACTGTAAAGCTGTATTTTAGTGGAAACAGCTGTGAGCTCTGCAAATGGCTAATATGTTCTGATGAAACCATTTGATTCAAATATCTCCAGATATAAAGCTAGTGGATGCATCGTTCAGCAGAGGTGATTTTTATTACCTGCCGATAACTTCATTCCCTCCTTTTTTAGACAAAGTGAGTGATACAGTATATGTGCTGATAACTACATCTGATTCGTAAGAGAAACGTGGGAGGTGGATGATTATTCAGCAGAACGAATCTTGTAGCTGCCAAGAGATGCATCCCCTATTACTTTGGCTCGACTTTCACATTGTCGAGCCAAAACAGCCCAGAGAGAAGGCTGCACTGGTTCACGTCTGCTAAATAAATGGAGGGATGGAGAAAGTGTTTCATAAGAATGCAGGGTACTGCAGCTCTCAGTACAAGCCATAGATTATAGTCATAACTTAGCAGGCTATAGGCGTGGTATATTAAATGTTCCCATCTGTTTACTTGTGTTTATGTTTGTTTGTGTGTGCCCTCCAGGTTGTGATGGCGGCAGGTGGAACCCCGGGGCCAAGGGTCACAGAATGTGTGACCAAGGTGTCCCTGAACATCTCCTGCGAGAATCTGCTCGACATGGACGCATTCTCAAAGTCTGACCCTCTGTGTGTGCTTCTGATGAACACCTCGGGGCCACACTGGTGTGAGGTTAGTAGTTCTACAGACACACATCAGGCTATTAAATGAAAGTTTAATTAGCTGTGCTAAGGTGCAGACTAAGTGTTGTACTCACACCAGTGAACACGAACTGGTTCATTAATGTTTCACTCATTGAAGAGGCCATTATAGTTTAAGTATATAACATTACAGGATCCATTGCAGTAAGATTTAAAATTGATGTACTCATCCCAATGTAAGTCAAATCACCAGAGAGCAACGATGATCTAAGAGGCCTGAATTAGCATTATCCTTAAGAATTTTGAGTATTTTTAAAAGTATTTCCAGTATTGGTAGACATTTTTGAAGTACTAGCTCAAAAAATTGTGAAATAGACACAATGTACAAAAAAAGTAACTGGCTCTGAAACATGTATCTTAGATTGGCCGGACAGAGAGAATCATGAACTGCCTTAATCCCAAGTTTTCCAAGACGTTTGTCGTCGACTACTACTTTGAGATGGTGCAGAAGCTGAGGTTTGAAGTGTACGACATTGATAGTGAAAGCTGCAGTCTGCAAGATGCTGATTTCCTGGGAGAACTGGAGTGTACCTTGGGTCAGGTTAGCCCTCTTTGCTCACCGCAAAACGTCATTTATCATAACAAATGCTTATTCACAGTGCTTCTCTCTCCTCATTAGGGTGAAGCGTCAAAACAATGCATATTAGTCATTTTTATATTTTAGAATTATCATTTGAAGAGGTGTTGGTGCCGTGACATTTCTAGTGAGAGTGTTTTTCTGTCCAGATTGTGTCCTCAAGGAAACTAACGAAACCGCTTGTCAGGAAGAACAAAGCACCTGCCGGGAAAGGAACAATTTCTGTGAGTTACTTGCATTGAGATTGAATCCCATTTGGAGTGTTAAGTGTACACGTGCTCCTTGGTGTTTTTGCACTTACTTGATATTTTTAACACAATGTTGTTTCATGTTTTGTAGATATGTGCTGAAGAAATAACTGACAATAGGGTGGTGGAGTTTGAAGTTGCAGCTAGAAAACTGGATAAAAAGGTATTGCTGTACAGTTGAATCATGCGTAGGAATTTATAAATATTATATTGTAGAAGATGTAACTGGAATTAAAAAAAATATTGCTGTGGTCTTTGCTAGTGGAGGTGAGTTTTTATGAACAGACAAAACATTCTCTTTACTACGTAAACTATAACTACATGTCAGGGCTACAGCGGCTACAACAATACCATGTCGAGACCGCAACAGCTGTGATTGGTCAGCTTGGCTTTCATGTGTTTTCTCTTACAAGCGTGTTAATAGTAAAGGCAACATTAAACAAGGCTTCATGTTATTGCCTGATTTATTTCCAGGATTTCTTTGGCAAGTCTGACCCTTACCTGGAATTCTACAAGCAGACAGAAACTGGATGGCAGCTCGCTCACAGGACAGAGGTATACTCGCTGCTATCCAAGGATTGTTGGACAGTGCGTGTGAAAGTAAAGCCGTAACTAAATAACTTGACACACAATTGATGCATATGAACTGTCAGAGTGTCTTTTGATCTGTGCTGTTATGCAGGTGGTGAAATGCAACCTGAACCCAATATGGAGGCCATTCCGAATCCCGCTGCAGTCGTTGTGTGGAGGAGATGTTGAGAAATCTATAAAGGTACCTGCTCACTCGCACATAGATTGTAAGGCATTGTGACTGATGAGCCTTTTTCTGCAAGTGTGCTCTTGGGAGGACATTTTGGTCTATTTGATGCTCCATAGATATAGTTTATTTCTGTTTACCGTTTTATAATTTTATTACATGTTGTCTGCTTTTACAGCAGACAACATGGGAGGACATTTTGGTCTATTTGATGCTCCAAAGATATAGTTTATTTCTGTTTACCGTTTTATAATTTTATTACAAGTTGTCTGCTTTCTAGCAGAAAACATGTAATACAAACTGCATTTTATTTTACCTCCCTGTTGCAATATGACGATTAAATTGACCTTTTATCTTGTAAAAACCAAAAACAAATATTTTTGAAAACTGAAGCATTTTTATTGTGTTCAGTTCAGTTCAGTTGTTGTCATTCAAACATGTAAAACATGAAGGAACGAAATTCGTTTCCCAGGTCCAGCAGCGTACAGAATAATTAACAATTTTAAGATGGACCCTGTATAAATCACTAAAATACGAAATCAAGGCAGCAACAGTGCTCCTGCCTGCGCTTTATTTTCTGCATATCTACAGTAAGGGTCTGATAATCTTGGCAAAAATAAAGAAATATGTGTTAGCCTCAGCTTATGTGTGCTTTTCGTTTCCATCCTCTAAACCTGTAAAAGCACGCTTGTCAGGAAGAGATGCTTTCCCGTCAGCCGTGCACGTGAGTTTACTGTTCCCACTGTGAGTGCTCTTCACTTTAGGATGCAGTGTCTCTAACAGGACCAGCCTAGATGCATCTACGTCTGTCATCAATTTTGTGGAGCTTGGCGAATTGGCCAACTTACCTGTTAAACTATTAGTGCAAAGTCACCACTCATCAGGGCTCCATCAGGTCTTTAATGTGAATTATATTTTATTTTTTAAAGCATATGAAATATCTGCAGGCGACATGATGATACTAATGCCACTGACCATTCCAGTGGCCTATGATCATTCAGCATATTTATTTAATTGTCCTGATGAATATTTCATTACTTATTAACAGGTAAGTTAACCAATGGGGCAATTTCCCATAAGGTAGATGTTTAAGTTAAGATGGACCATGAGAGTTATCCATGAGATTGCCATTCATCTTACTGACTGAGTAAAGCATCACACAGTTTGTCTAATGCTGTGTCTGTGTGTAGATTCTGCGCACGTACTCTGTGAATCTTGCTCACTCTAAAGGAGGTGGTGGGACCCTTCCCATTCTGTCATTTAGAGGGCTTGTGTGTGTATTTCTGTTAGATTTTTCTACATCAGGGCGTTGCCTTACCCCCAGAGCATGCTTATGTCTCATCTGCTTTGACTGCGACACACTGATGATCATTAGTTAAATAGATTTGTTTCTCCTAACTGTCTGTGTTTCCTAGGTGGATTGTTATGACTACAACAACAGCGGATCTCATGACTTTATTGGATCCTTTGAGACCACCCTCTGCCAAATACAGCAGGCATCACAAACATATGCAGTAAGTTCTCTCTCTCTCTCTCTTTTGTCAGTTTTGGCATTTTCCTGAAGCATAAATGCACAAAAACTGATGATGAAATACAAAAAACCCATTTTTTTCTCCTACAAACATTTTATGAAGCTTGAACAGTATTTCCTGACACTTCTGTGGTATGTTTGTGCTCCTTTCAGGCAGAGTTCGATTGCTGTAATAGTATGAAGAAACAGAAGAAGAAAGGATACAAAAACTCTGGTGTCATCATTATAAAAAAATGCAAGGTACCGTGGTTTTCTGAACTAGATCTTTTCTTAGTTTAGTAAGTGGATATCAAATGTTTGTTACTGTGCTACATGTTGTAAGCATGCATATTTGTTTTCAGATTGTGAAGGAGTATACGTTTCTGGATTACATCATGGGCGGATGTCAGATTAACTTCACTGTGAGTACTACAAAATTTAGGAATCTTTGCGGAAACAATGACGGAATAATCCTGACACTTCTATTTTATGATTTAAAAAAAAAATACATAGCATACTGAGGATTTAATGTCTTAAGGAAACATTTACCAAGGTGTTGTGAAAGCATTACTGCTTTTAATGTATTTTATGATGTACCCCCCCCCGGCCAGATTGCTATTGATTTCACAGGCTCCAACGGGGATCCCAACTTGCCCCAATCCCTCCATTACATCAACCCACAGGGATACAATGAGTACCTGGCAGCTATCTGGGCAGTGGGTAGTGTCATCCAGGACTATGACAGGTAAATAGATACATGTGTCGGTAAACTAAGCAGAGGAAAAACCCACCATGAATGATTGAAGCAGAGCGCCATGTTTTGCTTACCAAAACAAATTCAGACAGACCAATTTAAAATATTTGAGGCAGAAAAGAGTTTGATTTCAAAAATGTTTCAAACAACAAACACTAGCAGAGAATGTTTTTGGTCAGCACCGGTAACATTTACGCATCATTTTTAACACTGCACACGTCTGGACTGAAAGTCTCTGAGATTGACATAAGGACCACATTCTAATATGACTGTAATACATTTCTCATCGTCATCTCTTGTGCACAAAATCAGTGGGTTCACTATGAGAAGCAAGGGCGAGCATTCAGAGCAGCTCCTCCTGTAAATGCACTGTGATGTCTTAATGAAGCTTTAAAGGATGGATGAAGGCAGCAGTGTTAGGCATTCAATGTCTGAAAAGACCTCTAATCTAATAATTTTATATGTAAACTTGGACAGTAAAACCTATTTTGTTCCACTTTCTTCTGTAGTGACAAGATGTTCCCTGCTTTTGGATTTGGAGCCCAAATCCCTCCTACAATGCAGGTGACTGTTTGTGTTAGTCAAAACATACCTTGACATTTGTGTCTCCATGTGATCATTACCTTCTCTATCTTTATTTGTTAAGACGCTTTGACGATGATAATTTAGAAATGTAGCTTATTGTTAGGTGCAGTGGTTGATATCTGTATGCATTTTCAGATCTATGACTGATTTTAGTATTTGATGTATTTTGAACTTGTATTTGTAATAATTGTTTAAGTTGTATTAGTGTTTGTGTCGACCTGCCCAGGGACTGCAAAAGGGAAATAGCTTGCACCTAATCTGGTACAATGCATCTCTTCCCCTGATGTTGTACATGGTCCCTGACGAATAAATGTAATAAACTAAAATCTAATATGTGAACAGGTTTGCCTTGGATCGATGTAACTCAGATCATCTCAGGTAAGTTGGCATGGGATCCAGATTAATTGTTGTTTTGTGTTTGCAGGTGTCCCACGAGTTTCCCATCAACTTTAACCCTTCGAATCCCTTCTGTACAGGTAATACCAGACTGATGCCAATGTGAATTCACACTGCTGTGTGTTTAATGAGACAGAACATGACGTGTAGGCCATTTAGCAAATTTAGCTGATTTTTCAATCCAAGCTCAGCACTGTTTGACACGAGATTGATATAATTTGTTCTTCCTCGGAAAATTTGGCTTGAGATGTTCAAAGCAGAAACCACTGGAGAAATGATAGATATGTATTCATTCCAAATTACGTTGAAATATGCGTAAAATGATGCTTGCTATGTCCAATTTGTGTGTGTTTATTGGTTTTTAGGCATAGAGGGTGTGGTCCAGGCCTACCAGCACTGTCTGCCCCAAGTGAAGCTTTACGGTCCCACAAACTTTTCCCCAATCATCAACCATGTCGCTGGTTTTGGCAGACAAGCCTTACAACAGAAAACTGCCTCTGTAAGTCACTGGAACTCTAAAATCAAAGTAGTATAATTGTAGCTGGTGTATGCAACTGTTTGTTATTGATGGGCAACAAAAAGTCACTTCTTCCTTACCATAAAATAACAATCAGTGAAAATGAAAAACATATTCATTTAATACATTCTGTGCCACAGCAATACTTTGTTCTGCTGATCATCACTGACGGGGTGATCACAGACATGGATCAGACGCGCAGTGCCATCGTCAGCGCCTCTCGCCTTCCCATGTCCATCATCATTGTTGGAGTAGGGGGGGCAGACTTCAGTGCCATGGAGTTCCTGGATGGAGACAATGGCATTTTACGCTCTGCTACAGGCGAGGCTGCCATGCGGGACATTGTGCAGTTTGTGCCATTCAGACAGTTCCAAAATGTAAGCGGAAATCATAAAGCAAAGTGTTTGTGGGCATGCACCACCTAATCTTCTTTATAGTAATTAAATAATGCACACATTTGAATGCACATCTTATTTCAGGCAGGCACTGCGGCCCTTGCCCAAAGTGTACTGGCAGAGTTGCCGCAGCAAGTGGTCTCCTTCTTCAACTCATTTGACCTGAAGCCCCCCTGCGAGCCCAGTCCTTCCCAGAAGTGTAGGAGTACCCCCAACAACACACTGAACCCTCCTTCTTCCCCGCATTTGACCCAAAGCTGTATAAATTTGCATACAAGCATAATTGTACAACCAACTTAAACTTTACTCACCAGCCAAACAAATCAAACAAGATAAAAGATAAATATAAGATAAAAGATGTTCATGCTAGTAGGCAGATTTTGTTACCTTTGGACAGAGCCAGGCTTGCTTTTCCACCCTGCTTGCTGTCTTTGCTTTAAGCTGTACTAACCGGCTGCTGCCTGCATACTTAGTGTTCAGATGTGAGCGCCGTATTGATCCTCTCATCTAACTCTCTGGCAGAAAGTAAAAAATCACATTTCCCAAAATGTCAAACAATTGCTTTAACGCATAAAGATAATAACATATACCAGTACCATGCATATGTTGTGAGAAATCAAGTGTATGTGTATAATACTTATGACTGTACAGTATATTCACTGAGCTCATGAGTCTAAATCATTATTGCAGGATATTTCACAGTTCACAGAATAATAATATTAAAATGATATATTTACTTTATTTAAGGCTGGAGTAATTTTCCAAACTCTGCCTGGCACCACACAAACATCATGCTTGGGCTAGTTTTTAGTCAGTCATAAGCAGTTGCTTTCAGATTTGCAATATGATCTGTCTGTCTAGTTTGTCTAATGTGTCACCTTTTTTACTATGTCTCATTGCACTAATTAAAAAAAAAAGTTTGGAACTATGATAAGATGTGGAACAGTAGTGTTGCCACTGCAGTGATGTATACTCTAGAGTTCCTCACTCAGTGTATTAGCAGTTCAGATGCAACAGATCTCAGGAAACATTCATATACTAATCATAATGCTCCACACCTCTGGCTCATCTCTGCAACTCCACGCTTTGCTGGTATGGTTGCTACAGTTCGTTTTCTATCCTTCTGCATTTTGATTTGTTTGTCACCCTCACTGTGTTACTCTTTCTCTGCCCCTTCCACTTAGAGTCCTCAGGAAACGCTTTCTCGGAACGTCTTGGCAGAAGTCCCAGGTCAGGTGGCGGGCTTCTTCAATTCCATGAGTTTGAGGCCAACCCATAGCGACACTCCCCTCCCGGCCCTAGCTGCATCTGAACCCTCCAGTTTAGTATCCTGAGGACCTTCGTTTTTTCTTTAGTATACCACATGAACATTCAGCATCCAGTCTGGAAGTCTTGTGATGATTTGTAAATACTATGTACCTATCATATCAAGCCATAGGGTTTACACAGATAACGTCAATAAATTTACTAACATGTACTTAATGTAGATACTTAGTCTGACACATTTGATTTTATGCGACTAACTACCAGGATTGTTAAGAATTTAAGTCATTTTCTAATTTATTGAACTGCACAGTCTAATGAATGAGTTGACACCAGTGTGACTTGACTTAAGGTCTTCGTGAAGAAATTGAGGTAGGTAACAACAGTCTGTCAAGTTGTCAGAATGTCTATATGAAAGGGCTGGAGTACTTAATGTGTTCTCCGTGTCTTTGCTAATACTTCTCCAGTATCTCCATATTACAATGACCATAATGAATCCATACATAATGAATGGATGTGTTTGTTTAAATTAATACTTTGTGTAGATTTTACACAAAAAACTATTACATTATGTCCTTGCTGCTGTTTTATACTTCAGTCAATTTCTGTTTTTTAAATTCAGTTCCATGTTTGATTTTACATATTTATTTGGTGCTTACTTGAAGCGATTATCACCAGTAACAGTGATGAGCTTCATTTAATAAAATGCATGTTTACATTGATGTACATAGGAAGTACAGTCTGTCTTAAAAGGAATAAGTAAAAGTTATCTCTTTACTGACTGTTAAGAAAATGGCCAAATACAGCACTGATCACTGGCGTTGCCTTATGTAATATACTTGTCTTTGTATGGACTTTTATTTTAATCAATATTTCATGGAAATATGATATGTAATAACATTAAAGAGGAGGAAGAAAAGTGCATACATTCTCACAAAGTACTGATTCATATTCACAGCCAGTTTTGTGCATTCTTGAAATGTGTGTGTGGGGTGTGTGTGTGTGTGTATCATAGAAGTTAGACACAGGAAGTTCATACATTCATAGATGAAAATTACATATTGAAATTGATTATATTTACATTGTTTATTTATTTAGCTGACACTATTAGCCAAAGCGCCTTACAATTGCTATATATGTCAGAGGTCACAAGCCTAAGGAGCAACTAGGGGTTAAGTGTCTTGCTCAGGGACACATTGGTGTGTCACAGAGCAGAATTGAGCCCGGGTCATTAGGTCTTTATACACCACTGAAAACATAGCTCTAGATATTATATTGCATTTCTTTCAATAGATTTTTCTTAATATTACACACTGACTGAACCTTTAAATGTACTAGGCTAGTCCCTATTTAAAAGCTACTAGTACTTATTTATTACTTAGCCTACTAGTAAATATTTCTGTTTTACTAGTAACAATTGACAACAAGTAACTAATTGCACATTTTTGCCATTGATTTCGCCCATGTAGCTACACAGCAGTGGGGGTCATGTTCTTGAAGCTGATAAGTTTATGTCACAATGGGCCAATTCATGTACAGTGAACAACTAGCATACGATAAGGAAGAACATTGGTCAAAGTGGGTTTTATCCCATCAGGATGCACAGATAATCTTTATTCATGTGTCTTCTTGACCTAATCCTTGTGTAGACTAATCTTCATTAATATTGACCAGAGCTATTTGCATAGTTGAAGATATCAAGTTGTGAGTTGGAGATATCTTAGTCACTAGTAACTAAAAAATAGTTACAGTAAAACATAGCTCCAGTGGAGAAACTCACTACCAATAGTGCTCGCTCTGCATATTCATGGAAGTCCATGATATGTTGACTTCTTTCCAGTGGTAATTGAAAAAAATAGGAACTGCAAGAAACTGTACTTTAAATCATGATTGTTAACTGCCATTGAGTAGTCACAATGACAAACTTCAACACCATTAGATAACCAATGTTAATGCAGACAGGAGCATACCACAAAATTCTTGACCCCCATGCATAGGCATTCTCAATGAGCCCCTCCCCACAACCGCGTCTATTCAGTTTAGTATTGTATTCTAGTTTTTTGATATCTGTGGGCCCTCCTCACATGTGGACCCTGTATACTTATTGAGATCAACAATGGATTATGGATGCTATATGGAGCAGCAGCTAAAACACATTTAATAAAAATTGAGTTATTAATAAAACATTGAGGATTTGTGCTGATGTAATGAGATCAACACCAACTAAGCGATCCAGATTGCTTACATACTGGTGTCATTTGTGTGGATGTGGTTGTGAAAATCCTTCAAAATTGTTATTCAGGAGTTTTGGGAGTATACTTATTTCAAAGGTAGTGGCTTTGGCTGGGTAACAAAGGCTAAATCAAAGAAATATATATGAGAGAATACCTGGTGGAACTCCCCTATACCTATTAGTAATAAACCCTACGTGGTTGTTTCCAAAAACTGAGATAGACCTAAATATAATGGCACTAAAGAGAGGATGAGAAAAGACTCGGAAAGGACATCTGGGAAGTCAGTAAGAAGCAAATATTATTTAGATATCTATACAAACAGGTCTAAAGATGAAGAGGACAAGGTAGGAATAGACCAAAAATGAATGTAAGAGTTGGGAAAAGATTACCTGATCAGGCGTCAGTGTACATGGCAGAGATGATGCCGATTATTGTAGGGTTACAGTAGGTAGAGGAAGTAAGACCAGACAGAGTGGTGTGTTGTCTTGATTCTGTAACATCTGTTTACAGTATTAGAAAAAATTAAATGTAATAGAGAAGATGAGAGGATTAGGTTAAATCAAAAGATAAGTCAGGCAGGAGGTTTATTATGAACAACAGGAGATGGGGGTAAAGGATACACAGAAAGCTATTGTGCAATAATGTAAAAAAAAATACACGGATATATTATAGGATTTAGTTTTTATTTTATTTTATATTTTATTTTGATAACGTGAACTCGTCCTATCAAACATAGTTCCTGCTACATACTCCGGTACAGTAGGTGGCGGTATGCACCTTTAAAAGTCATGGTTGCAGTCGATCATCCCGCCATTGAAAAAGAAAGAAGAAGAAGAAGAAATGGTCCAGGGCTTAGTGGGCGTATTTTTTTCGTGTTAAAGGCTAAAGGCAGGAGCCTCAGCCCACTTCTGCGAAACGTCCACTTTCGGGAGGTTACCACCCCACCTCGTAGTAACATAAGTGAACACCAGCGTCACCCAGGAAAATATATTTTCTTCGTGGCTCAAACGTTTTACGGTAAAGTTTGATTTACATTAGCACCTAATTATGTGCGGAAGTTAAGTAGGTAACATTAACGTTAAACAATGAAACGATTGTTATCACATTTGACGTAACGTTACCAAGTTAATCATTTAACGTTAGTTACTAACGTTAGCCCATTTAGCTTACTAGCGTCAGCTGTTTTACTTTCCCTTTCTGTAAGTTAACGTTAACCCGTCAGATTTTATCCTCCCTACTGGCCAAGTTAGACTTCATTAGTGCTTGTTATTGTGTCACGGTTTCCATGACACTTATAATAACTGCATGTCTGTGGCAGGCACCGCGGTTTTATGCAGGTTATGAAGCTAGCTAACGTTAAACTGTAACGTTATGTAAGTTAATGATAATGTCACTGAAGCTAAGGTAAAAAAACAAAAACAAAATCTTTATCTGCTTCTTTTTAATATATTACTATGTATTTATTTTTACACGTTTGTATTCGCAGAAATAACGTTAACCTATGTCCACCTTTCAGGGCTGACGTTAATTTACATCACATTGAAGAGATACATGAAAGTTAGAGTTAGGTCAGGTTTGTTTGTTTTTTATAATCCTAAAGTAATTACATTTAAGTTTTGTTCACACAGCAATGTTCCTGTCTTGTCTGTGCTGTTTCTCCAGCTTGTTGCAGGTCAGACATGGCTGCTCAGTGTGTAACCAAGGTGGAGCTGACTGTGTCCTGTGAGAATCTCCTGGACCGAGACATCGGCTCAAAGTCCGACCCTCTGTGTGTCCTTTTAATGAGCAGCTCTGATTCCCAGTGGTATGAGGTCAGTAAGATGGCTGCGTCTGGATTCATGTAATCAGAGAACGTACATGTGTAGAGTTGATAATAGGGAACTGTTGTAAAGCTGATAAAATATGTTTGGTTTAATTTTGTCTGAATGTCAGATACACTGAAATGAGTCTGTACACAAAATAAATGTTATTTTAAAATGCATAATGCACTCCTAAGAAACCTCCACTCCTTTGTGATCATATTATGCTGGATATTTAAAGTAATCTGGGTGTGGCAGTTCTGTCACTGTTGCAGTACAAAAGCAGTGCCAATCGTTAACCCTAAGGTTATTGTTGTGTAAAGCAGCACTCACATCATGTCTGTTTCGTGTTCCGTTCGGGCATATTCTTGGCACTATTACTTGTTCTGCTTTTTACTGCAATGTTAATTCTCCGACTTGTGGATCTCTTGAAATGTGTGCATGTAGCAAAAATGAAGCAATCCAACCTTTCCTAACAGGTGGCGCGCACAGAGAAAGTCCAGAATTGCCTCAGCCCAAAGTTTGCAAAAAAGTTTGTCGTCGACTACTACTTTGAAATAGTGCAGAAACTGAAGTTTGGGGTTTATGACATCGACAACAAAACTATTGACCTGAGTGACGACGACTTCCTGGGGCAACTGGAGTGCACCCTGGGCCAGGTATGGCTTTCCTCTCCTCTGGGAGGACGTGACATACATGTTCACACAAGGCCGCTCTTTAGCTCCTAAAGCTGATAATAAGTCACTCCCTTTGTGAGTGTTTGACTTTGTGGTGTGCTGAAGGTTTCTGTTCCTTACTTTTAATTTCATTGAACAACGTTTAAAAATGTTTGGTTCAAACTTCCCAGCCGTATTAAGATTCCTAATAAACAGCCATCACACTGTAGTCGGTCAGACTGTCATAGGACACATGCTGTTATGTAATAACAAATAATAGTGCTTTTTTACCGTGTTAGAGATCAAGATTTAATGTCCCGCATAAAGCAGTTGCTGTCCGTCTAATCTAATGTTCATCCTTTCTGATGCTTTTGGACATTATTTGCCCCGTGGCTGCTCTGCTGCACTCAGGATGAGCTCATTCCTTCTTCTCATTTCGCTCGGCTGCTTCTCCTTTTTATTTTCCTTTTTACTTGCTTCCAGGTTGTGTCTAGTAAAAAACTGACTCGACCACTCGTCTTGAAGAATAAGACCCCTGCAGGAAAAGGGACCATCACAGTAAGTGGCAGAGAGAGAGAGAGATAAAGAAAAATGTTGCAATGTTTGACTGTGTTTATTTTTCCTCTGTTGTTCATTTGTCCCCCATTCTGCTGTAGATCAGTGCAGAAGAAATAAAAGATAACAGGGTGGTGAACTTTGAGGCTGAAGCAAGAAAACTAGATAACAAGGTATGAGTGGTTCTTTTTGACATCTTTAAATGCTGCTGTTCATTTTTAGGTATACAAGATACATGCGTTTTACTTCTTGGTCTGCTTTATTCCTTTTATTCATTTACAGGATTTCTTCGGGAAGTCCGACCCTTACCTGGAATTCTACAAGCAGACAGAAACTGGGTGGCAGCTGGCTCACAGAACAGAGGTAAACGCATGCAAATGGAAAACGCATGAACGTAATATTAACCTTTCTTTTTTTTTCTGGTCCCTTTTCACAGACTGTAATGAAACTGTTGGGGGATGAACAGTTAGTTACCTTACACTTCCTTTTTGGTTTTGTCTGTCTGAAAAGAGGAATCTCTGATGGCCCTAGCTGTGTTGCAACAAAGCCATAGCATAGTGGTGGGAATCTTCATGCATACACCTCACTATCGGATTGTGATTCAGAGGGCTACAATGTGATCGTAAAAAAAATCCATCTTGCATTTATTTCAATACAGGATGGATTTATTCCCCTGTGTGACTGCATGCTACTATTAAAAAGAATTATTTGTAAAGATCCACAATTCAATTTGGACAACTTGCATTAGTAATGTAACTGCAGATAATAATATATACTGTATAATTTAGAAGAAGTAAAACAGATGTTGGCACATTGACTGTTATTCTTACTGTAAGACTTAAGGCACTGAATTACTGGCATACTGTCAATTAGAAAGGAGCTGTTGATAATTCCTACACTGCACACATGAAGGCATTTTGTAGCAGGGCTGAAGCGCTGACCATGTGCATTTAATTTGGTATTCTCACATTTTGAATCATGCTATTATTTGTGACTGCAAAAAGACCTGACTAAATGTGATTTTAGTTTAATTTAAGAAGCTGCATGAGTTCCGTATATATTTGTCCTAGAGTTTTCTGCACTTGTATAATTTTCATTACTTCTGCCCTCAGGTGGTGAAGAACAACCTGAATCCAACATGGAAACCCTTTCAAATCCCCCTGCAGTCTCTCTGTGGAGGAGACATGGATAAACCTATAAAAGTACCCGTGATACCTTTTTTTTATTATTTTTTTTTTATTTATTTATTTTTTGGAAGTCTTTTACCTACTTGCACCTCTGGAATGTCTTTATTTAAACACCTGCAATTGCATTGATTGTTTTGGTACAATATTAGTGGCACTATGTATTTTCATGGTCATGACATAATGTAACCTTTCTTGGAGGTTTAAATAGTTTTCAGAGGAAATTGTGTTGGCTCTCTGATATCTCAAAACCTGTTAACTGATTGGCGTTGATTTAGTACTAGCTTGATGATATATATTTTTTTAACTTCTGAAGCAAACATGTCAAGAAGGAAGCAGTTTCCAACCAAACAGTACAAGTGAGTTACCCAGTGTGTTACAGTGTTTGTCTTTTTTCATCTTACCATCACGTAACTGGTGAAGTGTGAGAATGGAGTAGATTAGGGCCAAGACACCACCTCAAGTTTCCTTCATCCAACTCGATCCTGTCAGAACATTTGTCTGAAATTTCACACGCTCTTCTTTGTGTCATTTTACTGCCAGCTTCTGTCAAGCATATCAGTATTACAAAAACTTGTGTTCTGAATCTCACTTTTGCATGTTTTTGTTTCTTCTGTTTTCTACGCCTCCCAAGTTTTTAAAATAAACTTAAAGGGCCAGTTCACTCTAATTCAGAGAAATTTTCACTGATTTTTAGAATGTGCCAACACCCCAATACAGGGGAGGCGAATGGACTTTAGAGGTGTCCCAGTTACTTTGGATAATGCGTAGATCTCGCTGTGAAAACCCTTCACAGTGACTATTCCTTTCATTTCACAGGGAGGTCAGCATTATTTTCTGAAATTTGAGTGAACTTTCTTTGTAGTTTTCTTTCTTTTTTGTGTGAAAGATTGAACACTTTTCCTGCTTGCTACATCATTATGTGTTTTGCCTGCTTCCAGGTCGAGTGTTATGACTACGACAATGATGGCTCTCACGATCTTATTGGAGCCTTTGAGACCACAATGACACGCCTCAAAGAAGCATCTCGAACATCTCCGGTATGACTGTGTGGGTGTGTTTACATTAGGTTGTTTGGATGAAACGGCCAACATTTCAAAGTAGGGCTGCAATTAACGATTGTTTTCGTTGTTGATTATTTTCTCGATTAATCGCTTAGTTGTTTTGTGGTTAAAATGGTAAAAAAAAAAAGTTGATTATTTTCCCCCAAAGATTATTTCTTCCAAAAGTCTTTGTTGGTCCACAACCTAAAGATATTCAATTTACAGAGTAAAGAAACCAGGAAATATTCATATTTAAGAAGTTGTATGAGAGAATCTTTACTATTTTTCTTAAAACATTACTCAACCTGATTATTTGATTACCAGAATAGTTGCTGTTTAATTTAATAGTTGACAAATAGGGCTGCACAATTCATCTAATCGCAGTTGCGATGTTGTGTAACATAACCGCAAAAAGTGTGTGATTTCATAAAACATAAACAGTGTGTGGGACGCTCTCTGTGTGCGTGGCAGTCTGCCCATTATCTCCGTCCACTCTGGGCTCTTGCATGTGCCTCTAAAAACAGATAAGCCTACATGCAATGAGAAGAATTTTCATGAACAATCTGCAAGTAACTAAGTAAGACAACAACCTACGGTAACCCCCCGTTAATAGTTCAAAACATAATTGGAAGCGCCACTCTCCGTGACAGAGACAGAAAGACATCGGCAGCAGCTAAAGCAGTCGGACGAAAGAAAACAGGGACAAGATGGGAAGGTTTGGCTCTGGTTTGTTGCCAGTTCCCTGTATCGATGCCTTTTGTTCTTCAAAATGTTCAACTTTTCGCAGAGCTGATGCAGAGCATTGCTTGTCAGTAAC
Organism: Lepomis gibbosus; assembly: GCA_029875015.1. NCBI lineage: Eukaryota > Metazoa > Chordata > Actinopteri > Centrarchiformes > Centrarchidae > Lepomis > Lepomis gibbosus. The sequence goes on along the minus strand of JAPMOB010225363.1, from coordinate 3,047 downwards.
TTTTTGTCAACCGACCAATCACAGCCGGGATGGGGCGTGGCATTAAAAAAGTTTGACGTGCTGCAGCAAACCATTAAATATGATAATTGACAAGTTAGTTAGCATTATAAAATTAGAGACCAATGTAGAGCCTTTTGCTTGCACAAGTATTACATTTTAAAAAACAACCCACAAACAAAAATGAAACAGCTGTAACTGGATTTAATACTCAACAAGTGGTAAAAGTATACTATTAAATAAAATTCTAATGAATGTAGTATTTAATATATTATTGTTATACTAACAATAAAGTATTAACTAAACATTATACTCTTTTATATAATACACTCATGTACAGTTCCTCCTCCAGGATCTGGATATAGAGACTCTGCAGTAGACAGATGTACACTGAGCCGATGCCAGTGTGCCAATATTTGCTGCTTCTAGCCACCTCCTCCTGAGAGCAACACGCTCCCCTTGTTCTGTTTTACATCTGCTTCACTTGTTGTTATAAATATTGTTTAACTTTGTTCAAGTTGAGAAATACACATTTCAGAATGTCAGTATTTCACACATTCCTTGATAATTAAGCAAGTAGACTCATAGTACCATTTGTTCCATTATAATCAAATCGCAATATTGTCCACAATAATCTCAATACGACTTTCTCCAAATCGTGCAGCTCTATTAAAACTACTAATTAATCGTTGCAGCTTTGATTCAAACACTTTTTAATGATCTCAACCGGCTGGTTATTGTGGTGTTGCATTTAAATTGGGTTTTGGTGATGGTCAAAAATAGGGTTAAGCGATATATTCGAGGGGGAAAAAAATGATATTGATAACTCATTAAGATAAATTTCAAATCATGATTTCTTTCAAGTTTAAAGGCTGAAAGTTGCAGAAACCAGATGGTTAATTGTAGTTTGAAACTGTTCTTTATGGTCAGAACAAACACTTGATACCAAACAGTGGATCACTGTTTGGCATCAAGTGTTTCAAGTGGAGTAAAACTTTCAAAAATTATGATAAAATCTTTTTTTCAACAAATATGATGAGGAAATTTAAGTCAAATCTTTTTCCAGTCCCTTATCCCCAACAAAATATCGTAATAGGAAAATTAAGCGCTAATTAGTGATTCAAATGAATTAAATGTATTGAACATTTGTTATATTGTTATTGGGGAAAAAATTGCTATTATTGTTTTATTGCCCAGCCCTAGTCAAAACATGCTAATCATTGTGAATCAGTCTATCTAACAGAACTGACCACTTCCAAGCAAAATGTGAATTTCCAGCACATTACTTTAATGTTTATGGTCTTGTGGCAGTGACACAGACACCCATGCTGTTTTGTTCTGTCCTCAGGCCGAGTTTGAATGTATCAACAGTAAAAAGAAACAGAAGAAGAAAGGCTACAAGAACTCTGGTATTGTGAGCGTGAAGCTATGCCAGGTGCAGTGCCGTATCTTTATTTTTTGCTTTTTGAACGAGTGATTATTAATCCTTGCACTTCTGCAGCAGCATGTATTTGAAATTATGTGGCCTTTTTTAGGTGGTTAAGGAGTATTCTTTCCTGGATTATATTATGGGAGGCTGTCAAATCAATTTCACTGTAAGTTGTGGCTTCTCTATTAAACCTTATTTATTTTATTAATTCACTAATAAGGTTAATGATATCTGCATCTGGTATATTGAATTTTTTGCCAGGTGGCCATAGACTTCACAGGTTCCAACGGGGATCCCAAGTCTCCTCAGTCTCTGCATTACATTAGTCCTCAGGGCGTTAACGAGTACCTCTCTGCTATCTGGTCCGTCGGCAATGTCATCCAGGACTATGACAGGTCTGTATGACACATAAAACACTGTCTAGTACATTAAAAAACTCATATTCACTATTATCATTTGTGTAAATTACTGCCAACTTCCCAGTTCTTGAACATATACCCCATCAAGTTCCCTAATAGTGACAGAAGCACAGATGAACATAACAAACTTAACAAACTTTGAAAATATCAGTGACAGTGTGTTAGCTGGAGTGGTTTGCATTTAAATGACACTTATGTGCTAGTGTTGTTTGTCTCTCCTGTGTAGTGACAAGATGTTTCCCTCCTTTGGCTTTGGAGCACAAATACCTCCGACATGGCAGGTAAGATGTGCATTTAAATGTCAAACTGCAAATGCATGCAAAGGATTGGACTGCTGTTTGTATGCACTTTGAATCAGATAGAAAAGCCACATGGTGATTTGGCTTAGGAAATGAAATCTGATGGTATTGTGTTTTACTTAACAGGTTTCCCACGAGTTTCCTCTCAATTTCAACCCATCAAACCCATTTTGTGCAGGTATGGTTGCAAATCAGTGAACCTATAGTTAATTGTCGATCGATGTTTGTTTTTAAATGGTCGATGCTGGCCGTGAGTTTGGGTTGTAACGTCACATTCATGAGTTAACTAGGTGTCGGAGCTGCACCTTTAGTATAACTTGTATAGCACTCGTTGATATTTGTGTTGGTAAAGCAGTCGTCTGGCTGTTGGTCTGATGTTTGCTGCATGACACACTATGAATTTCTGAAAGTACTACTAAATATCTATCATCTATCAACTTAAACAGCTGATCACGCCTCCGCCAAGCAAAAGTACTTAAACGATGCATCAACGAATCGATGAAATAATCTCTAGAAGCTTCGAGGACTAAAATCATTGTTAGCTGCAGCCCTATTCAGCTGCACTATTCTTTGCAGTATAACAATATTTATTTAATGCTAGCCAGTAATAGTTTTGGATTAGGTCTGCTGTCATTTAGGATGATAAATCGGCCTTGTGAGTGCAGGTATCGGCCGATGTTGATTATCTTAAAATTGCTAGATATCGGCCGGATTAATCAGCCAACCGATTTATCAGTCTATCACTACCTTAGATACTTTTTATACAGATGTATTACATTTATAAATGTATTTATAGGTTGAAGCAGATGATATTGTGCAGTTTAATACAGTAGCACTCCGTTTGCTGTGTGTTGATGTGTGTAATCCCTACTGTGTGTGTGTGTGTGTGTGTGTGTGTGTGTG